>CAVNYN010212940.1:0-142010 GCA_963692815.1 Nyctanthes arbor-tristis
GGTCAACGGTCACTGGGTCTTGGAAGCAGGCCCCGAGTGCCTCACCTAACCCAGCGACCTAGCGACCAATAGATGTAGTGACTTGATTTAGCGACCGAAAGGATAAAGCTTTGTTCCATCGCTCTCGCGGCTCAGGACATACAGGCACCTCGCCAGCGAGTTCACAAGTACCTCAACCAAAAGCTGCGACCTAGGGAGCGCAACGAGCATGCCAACTCAGCAGCAGCTTGGCAGCTTGGGAACCCACGTGAAGAACCTTATCACTTACAGCTGATGGGACTCCAGCATTAAATGCAATATGGAGGTTACTTACCCCATGCATGGTTCAGGCAGCCAAAAGTCAAAAAGTGAAGGTCTAATCTCAGTCTAATAGACCTTTGCGTCACTTATGTGGGGCCACATTAAATGCTTGTGATCATTATTCCCAAGCAAATGGTAAATGTACACTATAAATAGAGGCAAACCGAATTGAGAAGAGGTTGGACACCCAAATCTCATTCTTCTTCTCTCCAATACATTTATAGTCTTCCATTTATTACAAACATTCTTTGTCTTTTTACATTTATTGCTTATATTGATTCAAATATGAATTTTCCGCGAATACAATTCTCGTTTGTTGAGATGAAAGCTAAATTTGGTATCAACAAATTGGCATCGTCTGTGGGAAATCTTACGAAAAGCTGTATAAAATAAATATCCGGTGAAATCTAACTTCCAATGAAAAGGAAATGAGTGGAAGACATTCTAAAAGTCAAAAGACAGGAAACTAGCAGTGTCGGACTGCCTCATGGGTTATGAGAAAACTGAGGCACCGCCAGTGCCAGCTCCTCACGGCCAGTAGCGGCAACAGAAACTTTCTAGCAACAGATAGAGGCCCTTGCTAAAGAAGTCCGACGGTTGCAATAGAACAACCCGCCAACTTCCCAACAAGGCTATAAAATATCCCCAAAGAGGATGGATCCTCTAGGGAAACACATCAAGAGAGGGTTAGGCCGCGTCCCGACACAAGGGTCCGGCCGGCCAATCCCTAACGAGATGGCCGTGTCAGATTCCTCAAAAAATGTGGCTGGGAGTTGCATTTACTCAAGATTGGGCCCCAGGCCTAGACAAGGTCCTAGGAGGCCGAGGTCACCAGAGCCACAGTGACCAAGTGGGCACCTACGAAAGAGGAAGGGCTCAGCGCCCTCGTCCGCATAAACATAAGTCAAGCCCTCTTCCGTAGAATCTTCAAGGTTCCTGGTCAACCCTTCAACAAACCCACAAGCTGGCTGCACTGAAGGAGCAATTAGGTGACCTCAGAGAAGAATCTTCCAGCTGGAGGGAAGACCAGGAACCATCCACCCCAACCGAGTCGGTCATCCCCTCAATGTATCCGCAGAATATATCTTTGACCTCTTGAGGAGCAACCCAATGTTGCTTAAATCAAAGCTCGTAAAAAGGTAGGTGAAGAACGCTAACCAATCAAAATATTGTAGATATCATAGGGCCGTGAGGCACGACACGAACGACTGTAGGCACCTAAAGCGTGAGATCGAGCAGCTGATTGGATGGGGATGCTTGGGCGAACACATAGCAAATCACTAAAGGTTGGACATGCAAGCTCATCCCTTAGTGGACCTCGAAGCCCGAGCTCCACAGAACCAACCTTCCACCAGGTCCGCATGCTCAGCAGTGGAAACCTTGACACGAAGGGTTCTAATGGATAGAGGCGAGGTCCTATGAGTAAGCCCAGATTTGCTACCATTCGCCTGAGAAGCACATTCCCTCCTCCTAAGCGACTTCTTTCTCCCTACGCGACACAATGCCAGCAGCCGGCTGAACCCCCATGTGAGTGCCCTAACTATATCATATCAGTCGCAGGTGTTAAGATCTAGAAGACCTTGGTGCACAACGGCAGCACTGTGAACATTATTTATTAGAGCGCGTTCCAACAAATGAAGATTGATCCAAGGGCCGTCAGACCTTGTAGCGCTAGACTTTAAGGCTTCACTGGAGATCACATGGAGGTCAAGAATTAGGTCACGCTCCCTGTGGAATTAGGGGACGAGCCCCGCACAACAAAAATTCTCATGGACTTCTTTGTTGTGGACGCGCCCTCTATATACAATGCCATACTGGGATGCCCCATCCTATACAAGCTTAAAGCCACGGCCTCTATATGCCACCTCACCATGGAGTTCCTTACCAGCTAGGGAACTGCCATCTCGTGGTAGTCAGCCTACCTCGCCTCAATCCAACCCGGAACATGTCTCTAGTGTAAAACCTCTCATGGAGATTCATAACCTTGATGCAAGGGCTGACGACTCCGGCACACAAGCTCACCCAAGCGACGAGCTCGAAACCATAAAGCTAAGTGACACAAGGAGAGGTTGAACTCAGAATCGGGGCAGGGCTCAAGTAACCGATAAAGACGCAGCTCATCTAATTCTGGAAATAAAATCTGGACGTCTTCGCATGGGTCCATGAGGATATGGAGGGGATTGATCGTAAGTATGCCTGCCACAAGCTCAATATTGATCCTACGGCCAGGCCCGTCAAACAAAAAAGACGACCTCTCAATGGCAAAAGGTACGAGGCCTTGGCTAAGGAGGTGGACAAGTTGTTGGGGAACAAGTTCATAAAGGAAGCATTGTATCCTAATTGGGTAGCCAATAAGGTTGCCTGATCAAGAAGAGTGATGGGAGCTAGAGAATCTGCATTGATTTCATGGACTTAAACAAAGCATGTCCCAAAGACAGCTTTCCCCCTGCCTAGAATCGACAAGATGGCTGACGCCATAGCCAGTTAAGAGCTGTTAAGCTTCATGGTTGGATTGAAAAATGTTGGAGCAACCTACCAGCGACTGGTCAACTCCATGTTCAAGAGTCAACTAGGCAAGACTATAGAGGTTGACATCGACGACATGCTCGTCAAAGCCTTTAAGCAGAGCAACACATCGAGGACCTCTCGAAAATGTTCTAAATCCTCCGAAGTTCAGGATAAAGCTCAACCCCAAAAAATGCTCCTTCAGAGTTGTATTTGGAAAGTTCTTGGGATACAAAGTTAATCAGAGGGGAATCGACGCGAACCCAGAAAAAGGAAAGTCAATTCTTGAAATGGTGCCTCTCAAATCAATAAAGGAGGTTCAGCGCCTGACAGGACGGATAGCAGCACTAAGTCATTTTGTGTCACGATCTATGGGCAAGTGCAAACCTTTCTTTGAGGCCATCAAGAAATCGAAAGAGTTTGCGTGGACAGAAGAGTGTCAGGTCACTTTCACTAAGCTAAAGAAGTACCTCAACTCCCATCCTCTACTATCCAAACCTCTGCCAGGGGAAGCGATGTCTTTGTATCTTGCCGTCTGGGAATCATCAATTAGTGCTATCTTGGTCAGAACAAAAGGACCAAATCAGCTCCCAGTCTACTATCTGAGCCACACTTTACACGATGTGGAGCTTAGATACCCTCCCATGGAAAAGCTCACATACGCTCTCGTGGTCGCTTCGAAGAAGCTCCGACCTTACTTCTTCGAACACACATCGATGTCTTGACAAGCGCTCCTCTAAGGCAGGTCCTTCAAAAACTCGACCTATCAGGTCGCTTGGTCAAGTGATCGGTAGAGCTCAATCAGTACGACGTTAACTACAAGCCAAGAACCGCCATCAAAGGACAAGCCCTGGTCAACTTCATAGCCAAACTCACACCGGCTGAATCTAAACTCGGCAGCGCGGAACCTTTGTCTTGGGAACTGTACGCCGATGGATCCTTCACAAGCCATGCTTCAGGAACCGGAATCGTTATCTCAGTCCCACTAGGAATTACTACTACCAAGCTATTAGATTTGGTTTCAGCGCGACAAACAACGAAGTACAATACGAAGCAGTCTTGGCCCGGGTCAGCATGGCAAAGTCAATGGGTATCAAAAGGCTAGTCATCAAGAGTGACTCCCAGCTCACAGTAAACCAAACTAGCAGTATCTACGAGGTGCGAGGTGAAAAACTCTCCCCATACTAGAGCAGGCTGCTAGAAGAGTTGAAAGATCTAGATCACTTTGAGATCACGCGAATCCCAAGAGCTGAAAATAGCCACGTCGACGCCTTGGCTAAGCTAGCGACCACTAAGGGTGCAGACGAGCTCAGTAGCATCCCAATTGGTGAGCTAGCGACCTCATCCATTGACAAAGCAGAGGTAGTAACAGCAGAAATGAGCCCGACAGACAACTAGATGGACCAAATCATCCAGTTCTTAAAGGAAGGTGTGGCCTCCCTAGGCGTGGAGGCCAAGAAGCTTAGACATCGAGCTGCCAGATTATCATTAATTGATGGGAAGCTATACAAAAAAAGTTTCTCCGAACCGCTACTACGGTGTGTCTCAACCTTGCTGAAGCACGAGCTGATTTGAAAGAAGTACAGTCTGGAGTTTGTGGCAACCACTCAGGTGGACTAGCCCTTACACACAAAATCCTAAGGCAGGGGGTATTTCTGGCCTAGTGTCAAAAAAGACGCAATTGACTTCGCCAAGGCTTGCGACAAGTGCCAAAGGTTTGCTTCATGATTAGAAGCCCACTAGAAGAGTTAACCTCGGTTATAGGACCATGGCCCTCCGCCAAATGGGGGATAGATCTCATTGGCCCACTCCCAAAAAGGCAAAAGGGCGACTGAGTTCGCCATTATTGCTGTTGACTACTTCACAAAATGAGTCAAAGCAGAAGCTCTTGCCACCATCACGGAACAGAAGACAACGAGCTTCATCTGGAAATCAATTGTTTGCCGATTCAGGGTCCCAAACGCCATAGTCACGGACAACGGCAATCAATTCAATAATGTAAAGTTCAGGTCGTTTTGCGAAGAGTTGGGCATAAAAAACTTCTACTCTATGCCCCATCACCAGCAAGCCAACGGACAGGTCTAGGCCGTCAACAATATCATCAAACGAATATTGAAAAGACTTTTGGAAGTTCTAAAAGGAAGTTGGGCTGAAGAGCTCCCCGGGGTTTAGTGGTCCTATCGAACAACCTACTGAACCGTAATTGGGAAAATGCCCTTCTCCCTCACATACTGAGATGAAACTATGATCCCCGTTGAATTAGAGATCCCTACTTCCAGGATAGCCCACTACAGTGAGATAGGAAACAACCAGCTCCTTGCCAATGAGCTCGATCTTATTGCTGAAAAAAGAGAATTGACAGAAATTAGAAATGCGGCATGTAAACAAAAATTGTCAAGATCTACAACGCCAAGGTCAGAGTCCGCTGGTTTAAAGTAGGACATGTAGTCCTGCGCAAAGTCTTCCTATCCTCTAGGTAGTTGGCTTTGGGGACCCTAGGGCCCAGCTGGGAAGGTCTCTATTGAGTCAAGCGAGTCCTATCAAACGGGGCTTACGAGCTTGAGAACATGCATGGGGATGAATTGATGCATCCTTAGAACTCGGTGTACCTGAAGAAATATTATCAATAGCCGGGTATCAACTCTAAAACCTTGCATTTCAACTGTCAAGTCGTTTGGAAAATTAACTCGCTTTCACGGGATCACAATTTTCAAACCAATAATTCACGACCTAGCAGCTTAACATCGTTTTCAATGATTGTTTAGTTTGTTTAATACTTATGTCCTTACTTCTCCACGGCCCCACACAAGGCAAATCTACAACTGAGTAAAGGTTACGCAACCAAGGCAGAGAACAAGCTTCCTGCCAATGACCTAACACTCTTCTAAAACAGATTTGGCTTATTAGTCAGTGACCTCACATCCAAGTTAATAGGTCTGTGAACAAAGTTGAGGCAAGTCCTTGGCTGGCGACCTAATACTTGTGATCATCGATCACATGACTGAAACTAGAATCAACTTCTAGTTAAGCGGCTTGATGCTTGTACGAACCCTCTCGAATCCATTATACACGATCTAAACTAGAATGAACTTCTAATTAAGCGTCCTAACACTTTGGTCGGAGGATTGTACAAGTAAATGCGAGAAATGATAAGCGACAAAGTCATTTAAGCAAACAGACAGTTGCACAAAGGTTTTAAAAATTCTTTTCTATTCATGGAAAGTTACAATGAAAGATCGGAAGAGCACACATAAAGGAAGAAGAGCTTTAGATTCGGTCTTCCGAAGGAGGGACCTCAGCCTCTTTACCAGTGGGAGCAGTGGCCTTAGTATCCTCGTCGTCCGAGTTCTCGTAGCCACAATCTTGCTTAAGTTTGACTATCTTTTCCTTGAGGAAAGCCAGGTCGTATTCAGGCCGAGCTTTCTTGATTTCCCCTAACAACTCCTTGGCTGTCTCATTATACAGCCCGGCATTGGCTTGCATGAACTCGTCCAAAGCCTTGTACTTTGCCACCGCCTCCTTATATCTGACCAGCTCCTCAGACGTGGCCCTACTCTCGGCCTCCTTATGATCTTGCTCATGATTTGACCTCTCAGTCGCCAGCGTGCTCTCCAGCCCTTTAATTTTCTTCCTAGAAGCCTCTAGCTCGTTCCTCAGCATATCGGCCTCATCCTTGGAAACGGTTAGGTCCTACTCTTTTTCCTTCAGGGCCAGCTCGGCCTCCTCTTTTACCTTGGCGGCCTCACCCACCTCCTTGGTCATCTTCTTGGTATCACTGATGACCCTACGAATGTGAGCCTTAGCGTGCTGGTTCAAAACAGCCAATCTCCTCCGCATGGCCGCACTTGCTTGATGGAGCTCAAGGAGAGACATAAAGGTCACATACTTATCCCAATTTTTTGACCAGCTTCTAGCCACGTCGCTCATGGTGTCGGTAACGTTTCCTGACAATCCCTCCACAGGCTTCTCAAATGGCCTTTTTGCGAGATTGAAACCTAGTAGGACCTAGGGCCTTTTACCCTTCAATTTCTCCAGGACAGCTCACCGATTTTGATGAATAGGGAGAAACATGTCGTCTACCACCAGGTCCAGGGTCCCATTCTCCTGAATAGGCAACTCCTCCTAGCCTGATGCAGAAGTGGGGTACAATGAGTTAGAAGAAGAGCCTAGAGGAGTAGGGGGAAGATCAGTTCGCTGGCGCTTTGCCAGAGGGTCCGCAACTACTAGATTGGTCACTGCTCTTCCGATCTCTTTGCCCGCAGCTTTCTCTTAGAGGCATTTCCTCTACTCCTTTTTCTCTAGCTTGCCGGCGACCTCCTTAGTTAATCTTATTTCCTGAGTCCTTTCTCGGCTAATTTTCTTAGCTGAAAATAGAAAAAACACTGGTGTCAGGCCGCCAAGCAAGTACAAGTAGATCTGGCGCATAATTACTACTTACTGAGAGGAAGGATGCTGGTGCAACGCTCTGACCTAGGCACCGATAGCCCGATCTCAATCAGAGAGTCCTCACTGGTAAGGTCCCTAGTGTGGCGAGCTTCTTTCTCTAAAGACCTCTTCAGCTCACTTCTTAAGGGATGTGGATATCAATTGCGGCCTATCTTCTCCTGAAACAGAAAAGAAAAAAATTTAAGTATTAGCTCAACAACTCCAAAGAAATATTTATTGACAGCCACTTACTGGCTTTCACGTAGCTCGTCGCCACGCTCGTATCTTGGTAATCCGGGTTCGTTGGAGTCCTCCAATTACCTCCTACCCAGGACCAGTTCTCTTTCCAATCAGAGACTGACTCCCACATCCTTTTCACCAGGTTGCCCCAAAGGCGTTGGCATCCTGATTTCGGGCGAGTTACCACATAGTACCAACCCTTCCCTCCAAAAGGCGAGGATTTCAACAAGTAGTAAGAGTCAAAATCCTTAAGGCTGGGATCCCCAGCCCTTGCGCTGCTAGAAGGCGAAGATCCCTATTATGGTCCTCCACCTAGTTGGCGGGATCTGAGAGGGGGGCAATCCCCAAAACTGCAACAACTTGGTCACATGTCTGGGAAGAGGAACCCTGAATCCAGCATCAAACATTTTTATATTCACGGCCACACATCCCGTTGGAGGATTGTGGGCCCTTTCTTCTTCATGAGGGACTCAGAAGACCACAAGATCTGGCACGTGACAGCGACGACAGATTGCTCGCAAATCCTCCTCCGTCACCTGTGAGGAAATGTCCTTAGCCGCCCGCTGCACATCTTCTTCTAGGCCTACCGCTGCTGGAGGCCATCCACTTGAACTTGCCTCCGCCTCCTCTCCCTCTCTCTCACTTTCTGCTAGGTCATTTCGAATCTTAGGCTCCATTTCATCTTCGCCGGGCCATTTGGCACTTACCCGGGATACCTCCTCTCCTGCAGTTATCATTTTGTTATCTCAAAACTACCCAAGGAACTCAGAAATGATGAAGAAAGATTACCTTGAGGAGCAAGAATCTCTAGATGTTTTAGAATGAAAAACAGTACTGTTGTAGGAGAAAACTCTTAGCCAGATAAATAAGAGATGAATGGGGAGACAAAAGCGAAGGGATGAATTTAAATAAGGGAGGAGAAAATACAGCGTGAAGGTCGCGTGTTTCCTTGGGAAGCGAAAAGGCAGCAATCAAATTAATGACTATTTCTTGTAAGTTCCCTACAACATGCCACTCCACTAAACAACGGCCATGTGGAGATGCAGAATTATTTCGAATTTCAAAGAGCCAGATTTTGGGCGGCAAAAGGATTAAAGATAACCGCCAGCAAATCTTCTAGGCTGCTAGCCCTGAGCTCCATGAACAGCGACCTTGAGGGGGCATTTTGTATCCACCAAGTCATAGAGGGTCAACAAAGGTCAAAGGTCAATGGAGGTCAGCAGTCACTGGGTCTTGGAATCAGGCCCCGAGCGCAACGCCTAACCTAGCGACCAAGCGACCAACAGATCTAGTGACCTAATTTAGTGACCTAAAGGCTAAAGCTTTGTTCCATCGCTCCCGCGGCTCAAGACATACAGGCACCTTGCCATCGAGCTCACAGGTACCTCAACCAAAAGCCACGACCTAGCGAGCACAACGAGCATGCCAACTCAGTAGTAGCTTGGGAACCTACGTGAAGAATCTTATCATTTACGACTGATGGAACTTTAGCATTAAATGCAATATAGAGGTTACTTGCCCCATGCATGGTTCAGGCAACCAAAAGTCAAAAAGTGAAGGTCTAATCTCAGTCGATTAGACCTTTGCGCCACTCATATGGGGCCACATTAAATACTTGTAATCATTATTCTCAAGCAAATGGTAAATGTACACTATAAATAGAGGCAAATAGAACTGAGAAGATGTTGGACACCTAAATCTCATTCTTCTTGTCTCAAATACATTTATAGTCTTCTATTTATTACGAACATTCCTTGTCTTTTTACATTTATTACTTATATTGATTTAAATACGAATTTCCCATGAATACAAATCTTGTTTGTTGAGTCGAAAGCTAAATTTAGGATCAACAGAGCCTTAAAAAGGCTCATGGTCAATATACATATCGTAAATATATAAAAGAGCCTTGAAAGGGCTCATGGTCGACCAATTTTTCTTTCAATTTTGCCCCTGCCAAGTACAATTTTCTTTTTTGAATTGAAATTATCATACTTATCATTCAAACCGCGACGTACCCTCGCATCAAAGGTGAAATAAAACGAGGGATACAATCGTACCAAAAGAGGTTACAACTATAAGAAGTAGCAAAAGCAGCAATAGAGTGGGCGAGCTAATTAACCTCTCTCAAGATATGCTCACAAGAAACACAACTCCCGCTAACAAGCAAATCACAAACCTCTTTAAAGATCAAAAAATCTGGTGCAAAAGAATCCACGCTATTCAATCGCTGTACCACCCTGAGAGCATCCATTCGTACTTTTACAAAAATAAAACCCCGTCCCTGTGCAAACTTCATCCTTTCCCTGATTACCATCGCTTCAGCTCTCTTAGCCAGCACCGTGCCTACTCCTTTGACTGCAAAAATACCACGAGCCACTCCCTCATCGTCCAAGAAGATGCCCCCAAGCGCAAACACATTCTCCTCCACTCTAATGGCGGCATCTGCGTATAAAGTAAGCTCAGAATGCAGTCCATCACTATTAACCTCTGAACCTACTACTGCGCACCAATTCCCCTCCTGCCCACTGCACATGCAGATTATTTTGCTGGAAAGACTCCAAGCATATTAGAATGGAGTCCTATATGTACTCACACCCCACCAACGATCCCCTATTCCACAGCTGGTTCCACTATTTCCAAACCATCCAAACCGTTGCACTAGCAAGCTCTTGGTCAGTTTGTGGCGTTGAGGAAAACAGACTCCACAAATATGCACCAAAGTCCAGACTGCTGCCAAACTGCACTCCATCTTTCACCAGCTCCCACAGCCCTAATTCCTTCCATAGTTTTGAGACCCGATTACATTAGATAAACGCATAAAGATCCGTCTCAGAAGCTAGGCACCGAAGACAGCGGAGCATGTCCTCAATGCTTTTCTTCCTCACGTTCTGATTAGTGGGATTGGCTCCTTTGAAAAGACGCCACACAAAATGTTTGATTCTGGGCGCTACATTAAGTTTCCAGATTTGATCCCATTGAATATTATCCCCAGTGCTACCCTGACCACTTCTCCAACATGAATTCTGCAGCGTTAGATGGTAACCACTTTGAGCCAAGAAGATGCCATTCGCAGTGTGGTTAGGTCCGTACAAATACCATCGCTAATAGGAATGTCCAAAATTTGGCGACCATCCACAAGCCAAAACACACCTACAATCAGCTCTTCATTCCATCCCGTAGTCGAAAGAATTTCATGTACTCGTTCAATCCTTTGCTGTTTTGGTATTATGGATGCCCCTTCAGCTATGATTTCCCTCCCCCCACATCAGATTGCACCACAAATTAGAACAGCCCCTCGATCCTTTCCTACCATCTCAAGAATGCTCTGAGATTGGAAATATTTGCCCTTCATGATTCGGCCAGCTAGAGAATTTAGATTGTAAACAAGCCACCATACTTGCTTGGCCAAGAGACTTTGATTGAAAATCTGGATGTCCCAAAACCCCAACCCTCCAAAGTTTCTTTGCTTTACATAGTGACGTCCAGCTAACCCAAGCAAGTTTTTTATGCTGTGAAGTATTACCCCACCAGAATCTATAAAACAAACTCCTAATCTCATTGCAAATTTGAACCGGGATTTTGAGCAGACTCATATTCTATGTTGGAATTGCTTGTAAAACGGCTCTCAACATTTCTTCCCTCCCAGCTCTAGAGAAAAAGCCATGTTTCCAATTTTTAGTACGCTCCCAGATCTTCTCCTTCAAAGCATTGAAAGTCTATATTTTGTTCCTCCCAACAACAGAAGGGAGCCCCAAGTAGGTATCATATTGCTGGAAGATATCAATTCCAAGCAGCTCTCCAATTTCCTCCCGTTGGTCACCCGGTATATTTGGTGAAAAAGTAATCGCTGTCTTTGCCATACTAACACATTGCCCCGATGCTCTCTCACACATATCCAAGATCCTCTTAACCTCCATGACATCCCTCTTGTAAGCCCTAGAGAATAGGATAGAGTCATCTGTGAAAAGATGACTTACCCGAGGTCCCCACAAGCACATTGCATTCCGACTATCTCCCCTACTATCTCGACATGCCAAGTACAATTGAACTTGCTAAAGTGCAACCATTTTTAACACAAATACTATTTATACACATTTTTTCTCTTCTTTCCAAAAATTCAACACTATTTATAGATCAAAATATGTGCAATATGGATGTCGTTGAATCAAATATTACGACATGATAGTGATTTGAACAAGTGCTACGATGGTTAGGTATTCATATTTCTGGCAGAAAGTATCGGGTTCGAATCACATCCGTCTACCCTTCTCCTGTTATCTCTCCCCTCCCCTAAATATCATGACATGATATATACATGTGATATATACATGTTTTTCCAATTTTTTCCTCACTTCTTCTCCACCTTTGTTTGCACAATTGATGATCCAATTGAAATTAGTGGGAGTACAATCTATATTATCCTAAATCAAGAGTATTCTAACAACGGTTTCCAACCTAAATCGCTGTTTTTGTAAGCCTAATTTCTTAACATTTTCACTTTGAAGACATTTTCAATCGGGAGCGCACTTTAAAGACATTTTCCCTTACCCTTTACTTTGAAAACCTAATTTGCGATTGCTACTGGAATGCTCAAGCAGACCCATCACCGCCGCTCCTGGGCCGACAACAGATGATACGGCGGCGCCTCTGGTGCGACAACAGATGGTCCGGTAGTGATTGAGCCCGGAGCAACCGGATCTTCGGTGGTTGCTGCTCTTATTTGCTTATCCATCCGTCGTCGCCGCCCCTACTCTTTTTTGCTTCTTCGTCCTCCACCGTCGCTGCTGGAGCGACAAAAGATGATCTGGCAGAGACACGCTGCTGGCTTGAAGGATATGCATCTACACACACACACCCCCGTTGAAGGTGTCTCCTAATCTTCGTCACTCTTTTCTCTGATTTCATGAGCTCAGTTTCATTTTTTTTTTCATTTTATGTAAATTCTTAATTCTGTCATCCGTGTTTGTTGCGATTGAGGACGTAAATTTGTGGAATAGGGTTTCAAATTTGAATCTGGGGTCTAACTTTGTAGAGTAGGGTGTCAAATTTTGTCATTATATTGGAGTTGAGAAAGAAGTGAACTGAAGATGGCTATACTATGATTCATGATAGTGAGCCCGTTCGACTAGATAGGTTTAATTTATATTCATAGCTTGGTATTGGAAAGATTTAAAGCTGTCAATGAAAATCCTTACATTGTTTTTGGTTTGTTTTTTGCACAGGAGAGGGGGTTTTAATCATTCTAGTATTTGGACTCAAGAAATAAACTGATAAAGGTATTTAGAAACCCAAACTCCATTTTTATGACTATTTATCCTATCATTTCTGTTACCTTTTGAAACCATTAACAAAAGTTGTACAAGATGATGCTCAAGTTGAGGAGAATTTCCAGGTTATTTGTCATAAACAAGATAATTATTTGACTCTTATCTTTACTTTTTTTATTAGTGGCAATTTTCGTGCTTCTATGTGGGCAAATTTTGACTTCATGTGCAGGGGAGGAGCCAGAATTTTGATCCAGTAATTATTCTTTAACAAGTAATTCCATCACTATGATATGACACTTCGTGAGCTTATACCTGAATAGTTTTATACTAACATATGGGTTTCCACACTTTATGAACTTACACATGAATAGTTTTATAAATACTACTTTCAAAGTTCAATATACTAAATCAGATTCTACAGACATAATTCCACACAAATTATTATATTTTACATATCAACTATTTGTTAATAATTTTTTTCAGCCTGTTTTTCCTCTGTATGCGTTCTTTTCCCTGGGTAAAGTTAAGTTTTTTTTAATTTTATCATACAATGTGTGCACACCACTTGGTCAGTACGTGTGGACATATACAAATTGCTTGATGTCATTTTGTGTCATTTTCTTGAGTTTAATTTCAAGAAAATAAAAATATCAGCTAGAAAGATGCTCTGAAATGTGTCAAGATAGATAACAGAGGATACATGTCTTTTGTTTCTTTTCATCCTCCTTTATTGTAGTTTTGGGCTTTCTTTGTAGCAAAAGATTGAAGCTTAATAGTTGCAAAAGATTTGCAACCTTTTATGAGCAAATAGTAGGACATTGTTGAATGGTCTCTTTTCTCGTTTTCTTCTTCATATGATCTATTTAAGCCTTCAATTTCATTCGATTTTTTTTTTTCAATTTTTTTTTTTTTGGGTGTTTAGGTATACTTGGGATTAAAACTCTAAGGTGGTTGGAGCATGCTATTGAATATATCTTGGTTCTCCATATGGAAGTTATAGTTTTTCTAAACAAAGGAAGGGGATCTGCTGTAGCCGGGTGCGGTAGTTATACCTAATTCCTGCAAGAGTTTATTAACCAGGCATCTATTTCACAAGAAGAAAATCAGGAACTTTTATATGTTATCCAGAGGCTCATTTGATAAGCTTCAGATGATAGGCTGAGCACTCTTCTATCTTAAGTTTGATTACTTAAGAATTTTTGTGGACACGGAAAATTATGTTGTTTAGAAATTATAGGAATATATTTTTGGGGTCGTAAAATTTTAATTTTTTTTATTTAATTCAGGTGCAGTGAGGGGCAAATGGAGAAGTATGAGATCCACTTGCTAGATTTATTCCATGTGTTCTAATTTGTGTGTAGTTCTAGGAATTCACTTACAGCGTATTGCTGTCAGGTGAATGGTAAGAGTAGTAATCTATTTTCCTCATTTAGCAAATTGAGTGTTCGACTTCTGGGGCCAACTCATATGATAATGTAATTCCAACTCATATGATAATGTAAT
This sequence comes from Nyctanthes arbor-tristis, assembly GCA_963692815.1. Classification (NCBI taxonomy): domain Eukaryota; kingdom Viridiplantae; phylum Streptophyta; class Magnoliopsida; order Lamiales; family Oleaceae; genus Nyctanthes; species Nyctanthes arbor-tristis. The sequence continues at coordinate 14,241 of CAVNYN010212940.1, forward strand.
TCCTATTTTGACATATTTATTCTACTGTGATTGAACACATTGTAATTCTTAATCAATTATCTGTGAATAGTTTAGAACGATGTGCTTAAAATTGCTCTAAACTGTATAGACAAGTGCTTTAATTCATGTACCTGAACAGTTTAATGTTTTTCAGTTTTTAGTCATTGCTTCTTTGGGATTAGCTATAGGTGATTTAATTTCCTCACGATCTTCATTTGGTTGTGGTTTGATTTGAAATAGTAGCCGTGTTAGCAGTTATTCTTTATTTTTACTTTTTAAATCCATTTCATGGTTATATTCATCTGAATTTGAATTTATAGCCTTGCTCACTTTTTTCTTTGCTAGGATTTCTTACACCCGTGGAGAATCCTTAAGAAAAATGGAAATCCATTTCCCAATTATGTTAGCGTACCAGAAACTCTGTTTCCACTTTCAGATAAACCAGTATGATTTCATGTCAAGATCTCAGGTTAGTTTCTTGCTGTTTAATTAGGGCCAGATCGGAAGGCCAATTCTGTTCTTTGTTAATACGTTTTTGTTGCATAGATAATTTTTTTGATTGCTAAAAGAGAATTGAAATACTGCTTGGACAATTGATTTCCATACATTTTCATAAACTTCGTACAAGTCATAGACAATTCGCTTTGCTTGGACAATTCATATACGTTCACAAATTCTACACCAGCCTTGGACAATTGATTTTCATTTGAAGTGTTTAAAATGCCTAAAGTACGCAATGAATATTGTCCCAGGTATTTTGCTGGTCAAGGGACTACTCATGGGAAAATAAAACATATCTCTTCCCTTGCTGAGCTTTTCATTTTTTTTTAATTATACATTGTTCACTGTAATTACTTGCTATACTCTTTGAAAATTATCAATGCAATATAAGTTTCAGTCAAATTTTGTTTTACTCTCTCCATTTCTCTATCGATTATCGCCGTTAATTAGAGTTACACTACTTAATTGGTTTGAATTATTTTTGTTATTTTAATTCACATGAGTTAATAATTTGATAGAGTTGGTGCTTTGTATTTTGAAATTATCATTTACTTTATGACATTGTTTTAAGAGTTTTAATATATCCTTAACCTCTAGATAATTTATTTTGATGCTACTATTGTGTTGTTAATTTAATTTGCTTTTATTCTTTCTTCAGCTATTGAGTTTCAACTATCGAATTGTGAAATTTTCATTGGACGTAAGTGTTTTATTTGATCACTTCCATGAAATATGTGATAAACTATTAGGCTATATTTATTATAATAAAATTTGAAGTTTTGTGTTATGCTACGTGAAAATATATAGCGTGATTATATAGAATAAATATGTTTGTTTTGCAATAGAATACAACTTTTCTTATATCTCACGTGCATATTATTTCATGCTAACAGGTTCTACATTTCCTCAAGTGATTACAAGGAGCGTATACAAAAGTTTATATTCGATGCATACTGTGAGTTAATAATAATTTGTTTTTATAATATTGGTGTAATATGTTAACTTTGTCCCATTTTTCCAATATTTGTTACTGTTGTCCTTACAAATATTCTCTTTTTGTTTATTATTCATTGGGTACACTTTGGTGTAATTACTATGTCTGTTGATTCATTTAAATAGATATTTTATTTTGTTTTATAGTTCAATTATGCTGACCATTTTATAATAATCAATTGATATTTGTATTTAGTTATAATGTTCTGTTTAATTAATCTATTGTTGTATTCTACTCGTGTAACGCATGGGTGGGGATACTAGTCATTTCTAACACAAATATATTTGTACACTTTTATTTTTTCCTTGTTTTGATAAAACTGGCACTATTTTTAAATTGAAAAATTAAAAAAAAAAAAAGGAAGAAAAGCTTGAGATCAAACTAACAAAGTTTATAGAAGAGTTGTGTTCACTCGCGAAAAGGCCGCGAGGTTACATCGCCACCCTGTCTTTATGGGGGGCTGTTATTGGCCCTACTACATGTGGGTGGACAACATGTGGTAGGGCTAATAACAACCCCCTATGTAAGCAGGGTGGCACTGTAACCCCACGAACCTCTCATGGGTGAACGTTTTTCGTCTATAGAAGACATATATATATACACACACACATATTATATTTTTTCACTCAATTTTTTGTTAACTTACGTATTTAGGTTATTACTTATAATGCATTTGATTGGAGGGCTGAAGATGAATTGGAATTTATTTTTGATGGAAAATATTTTCTCATCTCCTGCAATGGGAATTCATTTTCCTTAATTTAAAGGAAAATCTCCACTTTTTAATATAACATGGAAAATATTTTCTTTGGAAAAATAAAACTATGTTTGATTTGAGCAAGAAAATTTGGAAGGAAAATAGCATTTTCCATGGAAACTAAATTACTATAAAACGCACCCGTATTGTTTTTAATAAAATGCAATTTAAACATTTTTCTTTGTATGTCATTAGATTAATTAATTAATTATTAATATACTGGTCTCAAGCATGATATAAAATGCAAGATTAAGTTTGTTGAGAATTCAAATATAATAAGGTTAAAAAACACATTTATCGTGTAATAACTAATTATTGATAGATTACGTGCAACACACGTTGGACCTACTAATTATTTTAATTAAAAAAACACTACTCTAATCTCTTGCAAATTGCATGCAATTCAAATGATAAAATCAAACCATTAAATATATATATGACCGTATATAAGAGTACTATATCAATCTATAACCTATGATTACTCAATAGTCAATACTCATCATTCATCAACAAAATACTTACTTTGATTTTTACATCATATATTACAATATGTAACAATAAAATGAAGTTAGATCAGCATCAACCAAGTTATAATTTAACAGATCGAAAACAAAAGTCATACAACTCATCAACTCATTAATAACAAGTCAACAATAACTACCTAGTAATTTTTTTTTTAAATAATATTGGAGCGTAGGGTATCAAAGCGGGGTTCATCCATTCTGCCCAGCGATCCACCGGTAAATTGGAATTTGCCATGATCCGCAGATCGGGAAATTTTTTCTCAAATAGATCGGGTATCCATCTGGTTCTAGTGCCGATCGGGTTTTTCCTGTATTCTTAGTAGTAAGGTCCATTTGTTTCTTTCAACTTGCAAAAAAAAATCTATATACTAGAATGTAAAAAATGGCAATTATTTTTGGAGAAATCCCCATATCACATCATGTGCGTTTAATCTAATTCTATCTATATATTTTTCTTCTGAGGTCTATCTATCTGTATATTAAAAAGTTAAGTTGGTCAACTTTTTCCTTCCAAAAATTTGGTGTTGACTTTTCTAATGATATCATATTTATTTTTTTACGTAGTTTTTTTATGTTATGTAATGTAACTAAAGCTAGCAAGTAACTAATAATAATAATAATAATAATAATAATAATAATAATAATAATAATAATAATAATAATAATAATAATAATAATAATAATAATAATAATAATAATAATATTCCATATTTGAAATAGATCCTATTCAGCCCAACCAAGTTTTGCCTAATCCTACCCTTTTTGTTATCCTTTTCTTCTATTTTTTTTGGTTTATAGATATTTACATGTTTTTATTTTTAAAAAAATGGTTTTACTATAATCATAATATTGTCATTATAATTAATTCATACGTTTACTAAAACTTTCACACGATTAATATAATTTTCACGCTTGAATTTGGATACAAATTTGAGATATAATTGTTCATTTATTTATTATTATAACTAGGATAATCCTAAATAAATGTCCACCCCATTTCATGTCCTCCAACATCCATCATATTAAATTGCTTATATATCGCGATAAATTAGTAATAAATTATCACGAAATTATCGCGATATATAATCAATTCAATGGGGTGAATTTATAGCAACTATTCATTAATTTATGGCATATAAAGATAATATACGCATATTATTCCATGGTCAGTACTGGCGGATTCAAAGTGGGGGCACTAAGGACAGTGGCCCCCATAAAAAAATTCATAATATGTTCTAAATGTAAATAGTGAATTTACATAATTGGCCCCCCATTTATATTATTTTCATCTTTTATTTAAAGTAATATAACTTGAGGTCAAAGTTGTAAATTAATTCAATTATCTTTTTCCTTTCCTCTTTCTTTCCCAATTTCTGGAGCTAATTTGCTAAACCCAAACCTTTACCCGCCAGAGAGAAGAAAACCCCAATTCTCAAATAAATGGCTAAATCAGCAAAACAGAAACGTTTCTTCCAAAATTTCTTACTAAGATGAAAGTGCTAAACATGAATTTTCTTGCTTCTTGCTTTAGATAACAAGTTTCCTCAAATAATCTCTATATTTTATTTAGCAATGAGTGCGGTTAAGAGTTGTTTGCACAATCAAATGGGTGGCTAATGGCTGAATGATTGTTTAAATACTTATTATATTAAAAAGGAAACTTTTGACATTATTGATAATGAAAAAAACCATACATTGGTTTCAGAATATGAAGATTATATGAGAACAACTATGATGTAGAAGTTATTTGATGCTTTTGAAAACTTTTGATGGAATCTGTAATATAATAATATACTAAAAGTTGAAGTAAAGGGAATCTTTTTCCCGCCCAAAGCTAGAATCAGAAAATTATTATAATTATTATTTAATTTTTTTTGTTTACATTGCCAAATATTAACTACTATAGTTATGGTAACTGTTAATATGTAACCACCCAGTTCACAATTAGTATAACTACCTTTTACATGATTTTGGAATTAGAATCATTTTTAAATTTCTTTTTGTGTTTTCTGCTTATTTTTCATTTACTGGTTTTGTGTAACTGTTGTAACTACCCACTAATTTTGTGGAAACTACCCATATTTTTTAATTGTAACTATCCATCTTTCTGATTTAATTTTTGTAATTACTACTAATTTAGTTGAAACTACCCGTATGCATACGTAAATAAAAACTTATTTTTCATTCGCAATTATTTTGCTTACTAATTAATTTCCTTAATATTTGTCGCCTTCTTGCCACTCGCATTAATCCGCATCTATTATTGCTTTTCTTTTTCTTTTTCTTTTTCACGTCATGTGGGTGATTTTTGCATACTAAAGAGGCTGTGATGACTTTGTTGCATTTTCTATTTTGTTGAGATAGATCTTATTTAGAGATTGAGAAAGTTAAATTTATTTTTGAGTTTTTTTTATATGCATGTTTATGAGCTAATTAACTGCTTAATTGAAATAATAATATTTGTATTTGTATGCTTTAGACCAATATGCGTTCGGTTGTGTTTTAATAATAATTTAAATTAATTAATAGCGTTTAAGTAATTTTATCCACTTGATTAGTAACATTTTTTAGTAACTAATTAATATTTTTCGGGTTACTCATTAATTAGTAATTGAAAATGGACTTATATCGTTTAACATCATAAGGGCTCTTTTCTTAACGTTTTACTTATTAATTTATTTTAAGAAGGGGTTGTTTTTGTGGCTAATTAGTGATTTGGTTTAAATCATAAATGTTTATTTACATGTATTCTAATTTTTTAACTTAGAATGTTCATTAACAAAATGCATTCATGTAGTTTAATAGTAGTAGTACTATGTTTTAATTAGTAAATAATGTGCTTTAGTTATTGGTTTGCAATTAGTTTGGTTTACATCTCTCTCTCCTTTTTTTTTTTTTTGGGTAAAATAATGGGGGAGAAAGAGGAGGGGAAATATGTGTAATTGGAACTCGATACCTTCCACATAAAACGTGAGTATCTAATCATTGCGCTATTTATTCAAACAACTACTTTACCCCATAGTTTTTTAAATTAGATAAATCATTAGGGAAAAAAAAGAAAAAGAAAAATGTTGTGTATGATCTATTAATACATTTTAGTAATTTTACAACTTAAATGAACTTTTAACAAGTAAAAGAGATGCTTAGCTATTGTTTTGCATTTAACTCGGTACATGTCATGTTTGTTTAAATTATGCAGCATAGAAAAAAAGTATATGTTTTGTAGTTTTATTTTGTGTCTGAACTGATTAGATTGCATTTTGATAGATTAAAAGTGAATAAGAAATTAAAGAAAATATATAAAGGGGAAAAAACCTAAGGATTTCCCCTTTTTTGTCATTAAGCATATCTTGCCGGAGTCGAAAATGAGTTCCATGTAAAAGCCAACAAAGAACACGATAAATGTCGTTTATAAAAAAAGTGTTTCAAAATTTGAAATACTTAAACAGAAAAAAATGATGTCTTTGATTTAAAATGATGTGTTCAATCAACGGTTTCATATTTATATAATAAATATTTAAATTCGCTTATATGTACTACAATTTTTATAGCATTCATTATATATCGTCACGGAATTAGGCCCGTGCAATGTACGGGTGGGAAAAACTAGTTTTTGTTAAATCCAAAGTATTATAATGATCTTTGATGTAATATTTTATGGTTATACATGACATTTTTGGGGTGTTAACTATCGATAATTGCCTATGTTGGCTTTCATTTTTATCGTCAATACTCGCCCCATTATTAAAAAAGTCTAGATCCGCCACCGATCGTCAGCATCATATATATATATATATATATATCCAATAAGCTAAGTTGGTCAACTTTTTTTTTACTTCCAAAAATCTATTACCGTAATTTTTCTAATTACTCCATATTTTTTTTCTTGAAAGGTAATTACTCCATATTTATTTATTCATTATGTTGTGACCCTCTGGGGATTTAAACCAGTTAATTCATTTATGAGAAAGGGTTTTTAAAACAATTTGTTATCTTTATATTTTGGAAAAAGAGTCATTCAAATGATTTAAAAAGCAAATTTGCAATATCAAGTAAGCGCAAATTTAAAAATTAATAGATATGAAAGTAAATTTTAAAAGCACACCTTATTTATAATATAAAGTTACCACAACATTTTCATAAAAAAATGATCAGCTCTACTTCCCTATCTTTAGCTATCAAATCTAAAGTCAACCACTAACACGGCATACCCAGTAAGGACCGCAAAAGTCAAAAGTGGTAGCAGGGCTAGTAGCAGCTGAACCCAACAGTCACACTAGATAACAATATTTACAATGACTTCGTCTGGTGATACATGTCAGTTAAAGCTCATAGTCGTACGAAAATACTTACTTACCCATACGAGTTGATGTAGATTTCAGTAGTCTCTAGGACAAAGTTCACACGCTCATCATATGTTACATTATTATCATTTACAATATCATCATTAGGAGAAGTGGCAAACCTATAAGTACAGGTGTAATGAGTGGTCGTAACGCCCCCAAAATTCCCGTAATGGGAAAACAAATGGAAGTATCTAAACCTTCTACCGCGTGCGTGATATAGTGTGACAAAGTGTCACAACTACTTGATAAGTTACATTTTAAGTTATGGTCATACTTAATAACTAAATTTCCCCACATGGCTGAGAAATAAAATATTGATGGTAGGACACTTGTAATGTTTTGGCATTGTTTAGCATGCCAAGTGTCCAAAACTAAGTTGACACTTAGAGAGGTGAGAATATGAAACCTTACTTGTAAAATTAGTACAAAATCCCTCTTCGCCACACCATTTTCAAATGTCCCACACCATTGTTTCAGCCTTGACCCTCTGCAAATTAATTCTAAAGCTTCCTTTGTCTTTACTCTAGGAACTAAACACCAAAAAGCCAAGAGAATATTGGTTTGAGAATCATGTACACACCGGTGTTCTTGGAAGGCTTATCTGGAAAGAAGATTTGTATCTATGAAAGGGATTAACATTCTGAAAATTCTGAAACAGTAAACTTCACTCCTCGAGCTCTATTAATGGAGTAGAACCGATCTCTCATGAGCAAAATTCCTCTAGTATAGAGACCTCCGGGTCACCGTTTATTGCACTAATTTTTGACTTGTGTTTTGGCTCTTGTTGGGCAGGGAGTTAAGGAGTGACACCAGAGTTCCGCTATTTGTAGGTAATCATTCAGGCAATTATTTATAAAATAGAGTAAATTCACTATCTTATTCTTTAATTATTTTTTCCCAATCATACAATATAAATGGGTGAGATTGGGAATTTACCCCTATTTTGTAAAAAATTGCTTCAATGATTACCCACAAATAGTATTTTCCTACCAACCTTAATAGTGAGTAACATGGATTATCCTTAATTTAATAAATTATTGCATTTTTAGCAATGCACGTGCTTGATTCTAAATGAACTATGGCTCTTGATGATTGATATGAAATGAGCATTGATGTATGCATGCATTGTGCTTGTTTAGTCCATTAGCTGTTATGCCCTCCTTTTGTTTATCCCTTGCCATGAACGCCGTCTTATGATTCCAAGATCGTGGCTTGGGTGTCGTGTCTCTGGTACTCCAAGAGGGGTCACTTGGGGAAGAGAAATGGATCCTTTTTTTTAATGATGTGTGAATATACCTAGACTCTAAGTATGATGTATCCTAACTAACTACTTAAACAGTTAATTTGGTGTAAAGTGTAACGCGACGTAGATATGTTTAGCTCGGGTATGTATGCATAAAATAAAAAACACTAGATGTGTTGACACAGAAACTGTAGAAAGGGAAAAACCACGAGCACCCTTGCCACGGGACAAACCAATCCACTAATCACAAAGAAAGTTTAGTATAGAGAAAGATAATTAAGTACTATCGCAATAGACATAAAACATTCAAAAAGTAAACTTATAAAAGACTCCATCTTTCGCCTTTTGACATGTGACAACACCCGTTGCTCCTTGTTTCTCCGGTGCTCCTCTCGGAATGCACATCAAGCTCTTAGAGATCTCTCGAACTCATCTTGGGACACTTGAACTCCTAAACTACTTGAACCTTGAGTGAATAAGTCCTTTGCACATATATGGTCGCCTACCACACACCATGAAGAGTTGCAAAACAAACACAATATGGAAGTGTGAAATCCGAATGCAAGACAAAGTCTCGCGGGTATAGGCAGCGTTTGTTTCTTGCGTCGAGTTCTTGAAGTATGACAATGAATGGCTCGTCTCGTGTATTCTCCTCATGCTCGACCTACATATTTATAAGTGATCTTTGAATTCTTGTGCAATACAAGAATTAAAGATACCATATTCAAGTAAAACACAAAATAAGGAAAGTTAGAATTCTTGTATACCATAAACACAAACTTTCCTAATCTAAGTCGAACTTAACATGCAAGCATATATAACCTAGTTAAACATGGTAACTCAATATAGCTCAGACTAATAAAATGCCTTAAGAAAGTTGTACACGCCCCTACCTTTCTTTTGGCCTAAAGATAAATTAAATTTGCATGCGAAATAAAATATCACACGTAAATAAGGTCATGCAAATATGAAACAATATTTTAGACACTTAGATAAAAATTAAGAATGCAAACATATAAGATTTTTTGTACTAACAATCTCCCCATTTAGCTTTTCTAATTTTTCAAAACTTGTAATAGCACAAAGTGTCAAAAATATTTCCTAAGGGTTTAAAAATATGTAAACAATAAACTCTCCCCCTTAGTAAGAAAACTCCCCCTAAGATATATCCAAACATAAAATCAACCAAGTATAACATTTATATCAGAGTTAATGCAAAATAGATCAGCGCTAAAGTGCTAAAGATCAAGATATATCCTGATCAGCTACTAGCTACTATTTCTTCTCTCCCTTTTTGATAAAGGAGAAAAGCCAGATAAATCCTGCGGAAGAGTTAGTAGGATCAGAGCTTATGAGGTAGAAAACTATATCATATATAGCTCAAAAAGATAATCTCTTGCAACAAATTGTAGTAGCCAGCAAAGGAAGTTTAAAAACATAAACATCACAAATTAAAAATAGAAATTAAAAACATAAAAACTTAAAACTAAAATGTAAAATGGAGTGTTTCAAGAATATAGAAATTTCTTCTTGATAATATCTCATGCCCTTCCTTCAATCTTTCTTTAGACTGCTTCATTCTAGATTTTTCTTCTGTTTCTTGTCTTTCTTTTTGGCAGAGCCGTCATCATCAGCTGTTCTTTTCTTTTGCTTTGTCTAAGGGGTAGCTGCACTAGATGCCTCAACTTTGGCTCCTTTGGTTGGATCATTCTCCTTCTGCTTAGTAGCTTCTTCATCAACCACATCGAGAAAGCTCCTCAGGAACTCACTGATATCTTCATCCTTATATGCAAACATTTGACCATTCAAGAGTAAACAATATATCATAAGACTGCACAATGGATCAAAATGTTTAACAAAAGAATTATATGAATTAGACCAGTGACATGCTCCCTGAGCTGATTCAAGTCTTTCCTGATGCGAGATATGTCTTGCTTGAGTGAAGACTCTACTAGGATATCTGCATGTATGTCTGGTGTGCCAGATGAAGCCTGTGGTCTGGTAGGAGGTGAGATGAGTTTGGAGTAGTGATCCGTTATGAGTAAATCAATAGGTCTGGACCACTGCCAAAAATACAATTTCTTATCACATCAAATACATGCTTCCCCCAATCAAAAGCCTTTTTAGTCCCTAGCTGATATAGAAGAAGTGCTCTCAATCTGTTTATTTTTGTCTTGTAAGTGAGTGGATCTAGATTAGTCATCACAAATTTATGTAGCAGTTTATTCTTCAAGGATATCTGTGGTACCCTAAGTTCTGATTTCCTAGCTGGCCAATTTGTTCCAATTCTTATCAACCCTTCTATCCTCTATCCCTGATCCTTCAGATAATTATAAATAACCCAAGAGAATGGTAGTTTGTAAGTTTTGGATTTTCTAGGTCTACTCCTAGAGATGTACCTTTTTTTTTAATGATGTTGAGCCTATTTAGGCTATATGTAAATGCCAATCTATTTTCTTAAGCCTTCAAACCTAGATGCATCCAATACTTTAGTAAATAGATCTGCAAACTGGTCCTCTATCTAAACATACTCCAATACAATCACTTCTTGTTCAACCAACTCTCTGATAAAATGATGTCTTATATCAATATGTTTAGTCTTAGAGTGTTGAACTGGATTTTTGGAAATATTTATAGCACTGTGTTATTATAGAAAACAAAGGCTCGATCTTGGGAAATTCTATAGTCTTCCAACATCTATTTCATCCAAAGAAGCTGTGTGCAACAACTTCTTGCAGCTGTGTGCAACAACTTCTTCTTGCAGCTGTGTAATTTACTTCTGCTGTAGAGAATGAAATGGAATTTTAGTAGAGAATGAAATGGAATTTTACTTTTTGCTCATCTAGGCAACCAGGTTGTTCCCTATGTAGAAACATCCTCCTGAACTACTCTTTATGTTATCAACATTCCTAGCCCAATATGCATCTGAGTATCCAGCAAGATTAGCATTTGTATCTTTAGAAAACCATATGCCATACTCTGTTGTTCCACTGACATATCTGATAATTCTCTTGACCGCAGCCAGATGTGTCTCTTTCAGCTTCGACTGATATCTTGCACACACTCACCTACACTAAAGGGTATGTCTGACCTGCTTGCTGTCAGACAAAGTAGACTCCCGATCATGCTACGATATAAAGAAGGATCAATTTCTTTTGCATGATCATCCTTTGACAATTTCAGATTGGTAGCCATTGGAGTTCTCATCAATTTAGAATCCTTCAAGCCAAACTTCTTTACCATATTTCTAGCATACTTTGTCTGAGAGATAAAGATGCCAGATATGTCCTGCTGCACCTGTAATCCCAGAAAAAATGTAAGTTCACCTATCATGCTCATTTCAAATTCTCTTTGCATTGTCTTGACAAATTCTTTTATCTTGGCTTCTAAAGTTGATCCAAATACAATATCATCTATATATATCTGAGCCACCATTATTCCTTTCTTCAATTCCTTAATGAATAAGGTCTTGTTAGTACCTTCTCTATTGTAGCCTTGCTCAAGAAGGAATGTGGTGAGTCTTTCATACCGAGCTCTGGGAGCTTTTTTTAAGCCATATAAAGCCTTCATCAACTTGTACACGTGATTAGGATTCTGTGGGTCTGTGAATCCTAGTGGTTTATCAATATATGCTCTCATTCAGAATGCCATTTAAAAACACACTCTTCACATCCATCTGATATAGCTTGAAATCTACATGACATGCTACTGCAAGTAGTAATATGATAGACTCATGTCTGGCTACTGGTACAAATGTCTCATAGATCGGAAGCTTCTATCTGGGTATAACCTTGAGCCACAAGTCTTGCTTTGTTTTTACTGATCTTACCTTGTTCATCAGCCTTGTTTTTGAAGACCCACTTAGTTCCAATAACATTGCCATCAGAGGGTCTTAGCACTAGTCCCCAAACCAGATTCTTTTCAAAATGATGCAGCTCTTCTTTGCATTGCTTGAACCCAATTTTCATCTTGTAATGCCTCTTTCACGTTTTTAGGTTCAACTAGTGAGATGTAGCAAGTGTGACCAAATTCTTGTGAAATTTTTTTCTGGTCACCATCTCTTATCTTCTGGATAGGATGTTGTCAACTGGATGTACCTTCTAGATTCTGGTAAATGGTCATCTTCTAGGTTCTAGTTATGATTCTAATTCTGGTTCAGGTTCTAATTCAGATTTTGATTCTGCAGTTTGTTTATTTCGACATCAGCTAGATATATTTCGCTCAGGATCTGCATGTCCTGATGTGATAGACTGAGACAGGACTTGCCTAACTCAATTATGTCAGTTTGATTCTGCACTGTGATAACTTCCATATTTTCAATTTTAGGTTCTTGTGAATAAATGGAGTAGTCAGCAGTATCATCAACTTTAACATTCACAGACTTAAAAATATTCTAAATACGCATATTATAAATTCTATAAGATCTAGAATTCTCAGAATATCTAACAAAGACTCTTTCATCAAATTTGGCATCAAATTTACCTAGGTGACCTTTATCATTCAAGATATAGCATTTACTACAAAAAAACATGAAAATAACTCAATCAAGGTTTTTTGCCTTTCCAAATCTTATATGGAGTTTGATTAGTTCTAGGTCTAAATATTACTTTCTGAATAATGTAACATGCAGTGTTTATAGCTTCAGTCTATAACTTAGCAGGTAATTTTTTACTGTTAAGCATAACTCTAGTCATGTCCTGTAAGTTCCTATTTTTTCTTTCAACTATATCATTTTGTTCAGGGGTCCTAGATGCAGAAAACTCATGCATGACACATATTTTTCACAGAAATCAAAAAAGCTAGAATTATCAAATTATGTGCTATGATCACTTCTGATTCTCTTCAATGTAACACCTTCATCTGAATATCCATTTGTGAGCTTCTAGAACAAAACACAAAATCTGTCAAATGTATTTGATTTTTCTCTAATAAAATCAACCCATGTATATCTAGAAAAATCATTAACACAGACATAAAGATACGACTTGCTCTTCCGATCTCTCAAATTGGATTTGACCCATAAGATCTATGTGTATAAGTTCAAGAACACTGGAGATAGAAAAGTGCTGACCTGCTTTGCCTGAATTCCTGGTTTCCTTACCTTTTTGGTATGGTTCACATTTGCTCTCAGGAATTATTTTCAATTCTAGAGATCGGAAGAGCTCTTACGGCTCTACTTTTGGTCAATCTGAGTAGACTTCGATAGTTCATGTGACCCAATCTCTCGTGTCAAAGTTTTGCAGGGTTAGTACTAGCAACTTTGCAAGTAAGCTTTAGATTCAAAATATAACATTTATCACTAGACCTAACACCTTTGAATAAAGTTCGTACAAGTAAATTTGATTCAGGGTTAAGATTAAAAAATTTACACTCAGTTTTAGAGAAGAGCACTCTGAGTTTATCATCACACAATTGACCAACACTCAAAAGATTTGCTTTTAAACCATCAACAAATAAAACATCTTTTAGAGTGTGTAAGCCTTCAATGCAGATATTTCTAGATCCCTCAACGTGACCTTGTTGTCCATCCCTAAATGTAACTAAACATGTTTCACCTTTCTGGAAATTGGACAGTAGCTCCAAGTCACATGTCATGTGTCTAGAACATCCACTATTAAAATACCAAGTGTTAGGTATTAAAGCACTTAAAGAAAGTTTAACAACATAACTCTTGTAGTCACTCTTTTTCACCCAAACATGTTTTACCTTACCTTTAGCTTCAGGTATTTTAACTTTGTGTGTGTTGATCAAGTATATATATTTCTGACCATTAAAAACATCATGACCAAATTCACCACAAAAGTTACAGTTTACCTGTCTGACTTTACCATACACATTGGAGTTATGAACTGGTCTCACAGTAGCTAGTTGGTTTCTAGTATTCTGTTGTTGCTGTTTTGGTGGACTGTTCTTCTGGACAGTTCTGCTCAAAGAGGGTCATCCAGACGTATCCTGCTTGGGTCCAAAATTCTACTTTTGTTGTGCAGGTTCTTTTTGGAAGTTTTTCCCTGATTCTTGCACAGAAGCTTTCTGCTGGACAGCTTCACCTTTTCTTTCATATCCTAGTCAAGATGTGTCACCCGAAGGTCTTCCATACTTCAGGACTTCATTCAACCTTCCAGCTCCAATTGTCAACTGTTTCTTCCTTTCATTGGCATGCTCCAGATTAGTTGTAACCTGATTGATCTGCTTATCTTATTGTTCAATAGATTTGTGCAGATCTCTCTTTTCATCATCAAAGAATTTCATCATGACTTGAAACATGTCAGATTTATCTTGTTCTGCCACAAAGTAACACTGTAGATACTACAAAGTTTGGACATGATATCTCCTCATTTGTAGATAGTTTGGATAGGATATCTCCTCATTTGTTGATAGTTCTGCAGTGTTAGTAGTGAGGAAATTCATAAAACTGGGTTGAGGCTAGACATATGCTGTCAGAATAGTAATATGTTTTTCTGATAAGGTTTCTGAACCTGATCCAGACATGTCCTTCTTGTCTTCATTCCAGGTAACTTTTCTAGCCTTTTTGCCTTTCTTCCACTTCTTCTATGCATTTGGACAGTCTGCTGCAATGTGGCCGTAGCCTTCACATTCTCTACACAGTATTCTGCTAGCAGGTTGTGCCTTTAATAAGAAGTTACCTTTAGATTTTCTGTAGCTAGATCTCTTATGTTGCGTTGGTTGTTGCTCTCCTTCTTGATTCTGATTTTTCATCTAGGAAGATCTTTAAGGTTTGTACTGATTGTTGAATCTCCTATCTTTTTACTGTTTGGTCTTCAAGAATTTCTTAAATTGCCTGGTAAGGAGTGCTATGTTCTCCGCCTCATCAAAATCTTCCTCACTTTCAGAATCTTCCACCTTGCTTTTGAATCCAATTCCAGACTTTTCTATCCTTTGTGTGAAATCCGTCTGGATGGGATCTGAGGATCTTTTTGACAATCTTCCATTCAGAATATGTCTTGCCCAGAGCTTGTGCTTGATTGGTGATCTCACACAACCTAGCATGGTAATCCTTGAATTCTTCATTGCCCCTCATTGTGATTTGCTCAAACTCAAGAGTGAGCATTTGGAGCCTTGAGGATTTGACTGTTGTTGTTCCTTCATTAACAACTTGAAGAGTATCTCAAGCTTTCTTCGCAGTCCTACAATTAGTAACAAGTCTAAACTGATTTTGATCTATAAAGGAAAATATAGCATTTATAGAATTCTAACCGCATATAGTATTTTTTCAGCAATAAACTGAGCAGCAGGTTTAATGGAAACAGTACCATCTGTAGCAGTGACAGTGGGTGTTGTGTATTCAGTAATAATAGAAGTCCAAGCCTTTATTATCTATAGACTGAATATAAATTTGCATGTGAATATAAATTATGCATATTTCCAATATGCATAATTAGACCCGTCTAGAATAGGTAGTTTAACAAAAAATGTATCTATGTCTAGATGAACTTGATCTCACTAATAACTTAAGTGAACCCGCTCTGATACCAACTGTGAATTTGTGGTTTTCTAGACTCTAAGCAAGATATATTCTGTCTAGCTACTTAAACAATTAATTTGGTGTAAAGTGTAACGCGACCTAGGTATGTCTAGCTTGGGTATGTATGCGGAAAATAAAAACATCAAAACGGGAAAAACCAGTCCACTAATCACAAGGTAAGTTTAGTACAGAGAAAGATAATTAAGTGCTATTGCAATAGACACAAAAAAAAATTCAAAATGTAAACTTATAAAAGACTCACTTTTTCGCCTTTTGACATGTGACAACTCCTGTTTCTCCTTTATTCTCCACCGCTCCTCCCGAAACGTATATCAAGCTCCTAAAGATCTCCGGAACTCATCTTAGGACACTTGAACTCCTAAACTACTTGAACCTTGAGTGGATAAGTCCCTCGCATATATGTGGTTGTCTACCACGCACTATGAAGGGTTGCGAAACAAACACAATATGGAAGTGTGAAATCTAAATGCAAGACAAAGTCTCGCGGGTATAGGCAGTGTTTGTTTCTTGCATCGAGTTCTTGAAGTATGACAATGAATGACTGGACTTGTGTATTCTCCTCATGCTCAACCTACATATTTATAAGTGATCTTTGAATTCTTGTGCAAGACAAGAATTAAATATACCATATTCAAGTAAATCACAAAATAAAAAAAGTTAGAATTCTTGTAAACACAAACTTTCCTAATCTAAGTTGAACTTAACATGTAAGAATATAAAATCTAGTTAAACATCGTAACTCAATATAGCTCAAACTAATAAATTGTGCCTTGAGAAAGGTACACACGCCCCTACCTTTCTTTCGGCCTAAGAGATAAATTAAATTTGCATGCGAAATAAAATATCACACTTGAATAAGGTCATGCAAATATGTAACCATATTTTAGACACTTAGACAAAAATTAGAAATGCCAACATATAAGATTTTTTGTACTAACATGAGTATTTATAGCAAATTATGATGACAATTTATTTGAGAGTTCTCTAGTGCATCTTTTTTTTTTTTTAGTAAAGAGTTCTTTAGTGCATCTAATTATGGATATTTAGGAAACTTGTTTTGTGCCCCCACAAGTGGATCCTCATGTCCCATATCTTAATCCCTGATAGATTTGAGCCCTTTGCGTTCTCTCCTCATGCTGAAGACTTCAAAATTGTTGTCACACAGGAGAACTTTAACCCAAACTGCCCCTATCTTCAAGTGCTTTTGCTTGCTAATAGTTAAAATCCTTTAGAGTGTATATATATATATATATATATATATATATCCCTTATACTGACGTGGATTTTGCTTGCTAATAGTTAAAATCCTTTAGAGTATATATATATATATATATATATCCCTTATACTGACGTGGATTTTGATTTTGTGCTCTTTATTGTGCAGGAGAGCTTATTTAATCACTATGTTCTGGTCCATAATGTCATTGGGGAAACAGTTTTCTACTTGAGAAATTACACTAAGATGTCTTTTGGGATGTGTTGGCGAACCCGCGAGACTACAGTTTTTCTACTTTCATTTCACCTCCACTAGACTCTGCATTTATGGACAAGACTCCCAACGAAGTTTTTAAATGTGATTACTTCACTTTGGATCGCATTGCATGCTTCCTGGCACCACATGACTGCTGAATTTTTTGAATTGAAAAGCTTCAATCCCTATATTCCGGAGAATGACCTCGAAAAGAAGTTTTAGCAAAAGAGGGAGTATTCCTGTTGAATATCAAAGTAAATTACAATATGTTCTTGTGAAAAGGAAAAACACGACGTTGAACTAATGATGAGGTCTGGAGAAGGAATTGCTTAGCCACCCTTATGGATTGAAAAGGTGTTTGAGAAACATGGCTATCCATCATCAGCGTCTCTGCTGGGATCTTGGATGCAGCGGCTTTCCAGGCATCTTGGTATTCTTTCTTTGGTAGTCCTAGTTTTCCTTGTGCATTATTTTACTTTGTTCCTCTGTCTATTTTTTTTTTTTCTGCTTCTAGGTTGGTTAGGCTTTATGTTTGGGTCATTTTTAGTTGTTTTACATTGATGTTGGTATGTTTGGCTCCTGCCTATGTGGAGCTTATACTCTGTACTGTATTTCTTTTCTTGGAATAATATTTGCCACCTTTGGTGGTTTTGATTAAAAAAATAAAAAATATTTACTAGTGGATGGGCCCTTTTCTCTTTTTCTTGTTGCTCGTTTGTCATGCATCATGTTGATATTTCTTGGTTAGTTTATTAGTTTAAGCATAATCCCTATTGTTACTCACTAAGTTTACTTTGTAAACTTACCCTGTTTTTACACAAATGTGTAGATGCTCGACTGGAAGATTCTTAAAGTAACCGAGAGTAGTTGGATTCCTTCTATAGATGGCACAAGATGTATGTACATTGGGGAATCGGCTTTGTGGGGAGCCTATGAAGAACAACTTGGATTCTACATCTATCTTGGAACGCAATACAAGGTCTACGTGTATTGTAACCTTTTTGGAAGTCTTCTAAGTTTCAATGAATTCTACAAAGACGAGCCCTTAGGATGAGAGTAACATGTCACGGTAACATGGTTGATATTAGTAGTAGTATGTAGGTGAGGAAGGTTTAGTTTAAAGACTGCCTTACCTCTTAACTTTGTAAGGCTTAGAAGCCCTTTTGATGCTTTTAAAGCTATGGTTCTAAACGTGTAATCGAAGTCTCTTTTGAAGGCTATGTTTTGTAGTAAGCTATGTACTCTCATAAAATGAATGAAGCTAATGAAGTATGTTAAGGTTTCTACTATGTGAGGTCTTCTATTGCACTTGAATGTTTTAAACTAGAAGCTAAAATGGATGCAAACTGGTTACTGAATAACGGAACGTAACTCACGTTTGGAGGTATTAATAACCTTCAATGAAAAAACTAATAGATTCATTTGGAAGCCTAAATATATCTCAGTAACCTGACCTTTTTATGGACCTTAAACATTGAATTGAGTTGGGATATAGAAGATTGAATGCCTAAACTACTTTCTTAGCTAAATTGATTCAATATATTGAAAATGTCCTTCAAAAAGCATACGAAGTATTAAGCTACCTATATGTAAACTAAGTCTTGGACAAATTCTTGGGCTTTACAATGGACTAGAGTACATAGGCCTAAAAGATTTAATTAGAGTAAAAAAATAGCGAGTTTGTTCGAATGTTTAAAGAAAATCACTCTTGACATTTTAAAATTCTCTCTATTTAGTGAAAGAGACTCCTTAAAAATAGAGAAGCTATAGGAGATGCTCTAAGCCCACAATAGTTTCTATTCAAATTAATTGTACATTTGGTAGTATTTAAATTTATCATATGATAGTCTGTTGTGATATTAACTCATTTATTATTTATGATATTAGATTTTAGAAAAAAATTGCTTCAATTATTCTTTTATTATCACTTCCAATTAGTTTTTCCAGTCTCTCGTGAAACATTACTTTGTAATAGTGATTCTTGGTTTATGGAGTGCTGCTCACAAGATAATTAACAACTTTCAAGTTTTAATTAGGTGGAAAAATTAGAGTAACATGTATAGAAGATCCAAATCAAACAATAAACTCAACATCGTGTAAATTTGATTTAATGCCAGACATACATTGAAGAACCCTTTCATGGTTTCTAGTTTCTAGCAGTATAATGCCGCCACGCGTGTGGGAGGATAATGGAACTAGAGCATGGTGTATCCACTTGTGACTTTACCATAAAAATACTCTAACACCGTATGTACGATACCATGTGGTGCTAAATCGGGACTATACTTCACCATTTAAATGAATTGCCATAAACTTATTAGGAATTGAACCATACATACACAATGGAAAATTAAATAAATATTCAATTCCTATGTCTAGGATTGACCTTGCACTTAGAATGAATTCGTGATAGGAAAAATACCTCTTTGATGAATGTCGTGAATTACAAATCTTGATTGACTGTTGAAGCAATACTTGTCACCAGAGCTGTCCAATTGTCCAGTCTCTAATGGTAATCTATACGGTACGAATGGATTTGGAACTTCAAAACAATGAACAATTCAAAGTGGATTTATGAGGGTAAGTTTAGGGTTCTCTCAATTTAATATGCTAGCAAGAAATTGATAGAATATCTACGATCAAACCGTGTAAAATCCGTATGCCCCCTTAAAAACGCTAAACACAAGATGTCATAATTGTAGGACGTAAAACCCTAGTCTTATTGGGCTTTTATGGGTCTACAACTGAACGGCTTAAGTAATTAATCTAATTAATTAATCTAATTAATTAATTTGTCCTGACCAGACCCAGTCCAATTAATTAGACCTTGGACATCAATATTCTTATACCAAAACAAAATAAAAGGTAAAGGCAAATAATAGGTTTTAAAGAGAGCAATAATTGCTTCATATCTTATTATAGGTCATATTTTTCCCTTTTGCAGTGAATTTAATTACTCTATTTCAGCCTCACTCGTATTCTAAAAAATATGAGATCATTATCCAGTATCTAATACCTAAGAGGCTGAAGAGCAATCTTATCACTCTCATCGTATAGTAGAATCTTCTCCAAGATTTCTTTCTCTCTAAGATGATGATTATATATGTCTTACAGTTCTTATTCCAATATTCTTTGTTTCTACAAAAATGATTGATTTTGGATATATGTCTTTACACGCTTTAACTGTATTATTGACCATCTACTTAAAGTTCCATTACCTTTAAGTACTATTAAAGGCTTCAATGGTGAATATTTGCCCTTAGATCACATTGATAATAAGTTTAACAATTTTAGCATACCAAACAGACTATTGGATAATATGAATTTAATTCATATATCTCAATTTACAATAAATTGTGATGAACTATCACACAACAATTATAGAACTAAGTCAATATTTAGCTCATCCAACCAAGCCTTTGAATAGTATTTAGAGTTTATACTGCTCAGTACAATATTATTCATCATTCAACTCTTTGAGATAAATAGTAAATATATAAAGCTCTGTCCTCACATGTAATATTTACAACTCATAATGACAAGTATCACACATACCCATTATGTTTATCATCACATGATGTTTGTAAATTTACACCTTCCTTGAAAAACTTCTTTAATAGGAATATTCGCAAAATATGTTTTAAGATATATCCATTATTTTTTTTATGTATTTGAGAACAATTGTCATTATGATGCCAGCAGTTTTTCTATCAAGGCCATTGGACACCATCTTATGGTGTCCAATGGATTATATGGTAAGATCTCATTAGACACATCGAGGGACCCATCCCATAATGTGTCCAATGAGATCCTACTACATAATCTATTGGGCACCATACATGGTGTCCAATGAATTCCATAGAATATGTGATGATGCCAGTTCTATAAATTTCGTCTGGAAAATTTTGTTGACATCTAACATGACAATTAAATTTGCAAATTTCCTCATTATTTAAACACGTAATGACAAGACATAACAAAATTAATTGATGTGGAAAATTAATTTGACATGGACTTTTTTCAAATTAATTATACCACACTGAATTAATGATCTCTCTGCGTTAATTATTGAAATTCATTTGAATTTCCAATGAGTTAGGACTCCGTTTGCTATATTCGAACCTTAATTGACTCAACAAATCCCAATAAAGTATTCAGGTAGATACACTATCAATCACAAATCTATGTGACTCCTAGATCATTAAATGGAAAACTGATTGCCACACACACCTTATGTACTTAATTGACGCAGCTCTAAAATTTTAGTTCAGACGGGTGCTCTTCCGATCTCAAAAAATAAAATCTTAGTTAAATTTGACCCACTGTTCAGAAACATTGAATATTTCATAACGAAAAAGATGTCCACGAATAAACAGCCTTGAGTGATTCAACAATCTAACATCGGTAACGCACTCTTGGTTTTCAGTATAACAGTAGAAGGTATGTATTAACATTTAATACAAATTAAATATGTTAATTAAGGGATCGGTCTCATCACAATCATGTATAATAATAACAACTAATATGTAATTAATTATACATAATTAATAGACATGGATCATCAAAAATTATATTTACCCAATCTTATTGAACTATTAAAAAGACTAGATGGTTAATTTTAGGAGACATTGCATTCGACCATCTAATGTTAAAGGCAAATATTCTCCAATTTTTCCTTTTACAATTTGTAATATATATTGATTGTCTAGTTCTATCTCAAACAAGAAAAGTGAAAATAAATTAACCGAGCAACCATAGCTAGTATCACATACTACTTTATTGCAATCAATCATACAGTTCAAGTCCATAATAATCTACTAATTCCATTCAATTAATATCACATATTAATAAACACATCAATTTCTAGATTTGCTATTGACAATAATCGTCTAACAAATTTAGACAAGATAGAACGGATCAATCGAAATTAAATAATTAATCTAATTAATTAAGTAATCTCGAATCAATAAAATTAATCAACTAATCGTATTAATTAACCAACTTTATTAGCAATTGGGGATAAACACAAAATAATTCTTTATTTTATTGTTAATATCAAAGTCATACTTTGATATAAGTTTTAGAAAGATTTAGGGTTAAAATCACAATTTAAATTAAGTCAAAATTTAACTTTTGCGCAAATAAATAATTTTGGCAAAACAATTTTTTCTTTTAAAGTTTAAAATTTTGACCCAATTGAAAAATTCTAAAATTTCACATAACTTTTAAGTTGTAATTCATTTGTCAAATTTGAAAAATATGAGACTGATTTTGAAATTTTAAAAACTTCAGGGTCAATGTATAAATTTCCAAAACTTAGAGGATTGCATATGCAATTTCATAAATTTCATGGACCTCCATGTACATTTTAGAAACATGGGGGGCTTACTGTGAAATTTCAGAGATTGCACAATATGCCCCCATTTCCAAATAATCTGAGATCGATAGCAATAACGGTAGCAATCCTTCACGGGAACCGTTGTCGCGGCTATCAAACAGCCATGGCAGATTGCGGTTGCCGAGAACAACAACCCCCCGCTGCGGCTCACGATAGTAGTAGCACCAAGCGGCGCCACTCGCGCCGTGTGTAGCAAGGTTGAAGAGGTATTTGATGCCACTGCCTGCTACATGTAGCAGCGCGTGGTGCACTAACTAAGGTGGCGCACCGGTGGCTGTCGTGAGCAATCCAGTAGCACCCTCCATATTTGAAAACGCTGTCGTCTCTTTTGGCCTCACATGGGTAGTCTCAATCTAACACCATCCGTTATGACACCATATGTTGCCATATAATTATGTGGCGTGCATCGGAGCACGCCACATGGGAAATCACGTGGTACTATATGATACCATACTATATAGTACTATACATATGGTACAAAATCATTTTTACTCACATGGGTCTCCTGCATTAACGTTAAAATCCAATATGTACCCACTTTTGATTCAAACTACAATTCGTAAATTGCTCTTAGTTGGAACCAAATATATCAATTTCTTAAATTGATTGTCATATACTATAATCAAATTGGTATATAACAAAACACTAACAATTATTGCCAACAAATTTTAACAGGATGTAAGGTAGGTTTTGATGCTACTATTAGAAATTGAACAATATCTACACAGCCGAAAATTAAATAAATACTCAATTCTTACACCTAGGATTGACCTTGCACTTAGAAATAATTCGTGATAGGGAAAAATATCTCATTGATGAACGCCATGAACTATCTTTAAGGTATTATCATTTTAATGTGCTAATAAGAAATCGAAAGATTGTCCACAATCATATCTTGTAAAATTCATATGACGAATTTTCCCCTTTAAAAACTCTAGACACAAGACGTTTATTTATAGTTATAGAATGCAAAACCCTACTCTTACTAGGGTTCTAAGGGCCTACAAATGAACGGCTCAACTAATTAATCTAATTAATTAACTCTACCCGATCAGACTTGGTCCAACTAATTGGCCTTTGAAAATCAATTCCAAATTTCCAACAAAACTTTCTCTAGCAAAACATGCTACCCCCCCCCCCCCCGAAAAACCAAAAACATATGTCAATTTTACACTCGAAACCTGAAACCATCGGGTACTCGCCCCAAACGGGATGGGTAAGTATTGGGAAGGGCACGGGGTGAAATCCTCTACCCCGAACTTTTATCAGGTTGGGAACGGGTATTGGCCGCCCCTACCCGATACTCAATAGCATTTTTTTTAATCATAAAAAAAATGGCATAGGAGAAGAGCCCGTGAGGATTCAAACCCTTATATTCAAAGTTAAATCAATGTGCCTTGACCACTTTGCCTAATGTTCTTTATGTAATTTTTAGCTAACTTTAGTAAATAATTCAAAATTTGAGTTTCTTTAAAATAACTTTAAATTTGATATGTCATGTATGGCTGAATGTTTGATTGTTTGAATTTTGTCATGTGGTTAAATGACATTGATAATTTGGGCTTGATGTATGATATTTTGGATGGTTTTTTCATGCAGCTTACAAATTTTTTTTTAAAAATTTTTTAGTATTTTCTTAACGGGGCGGGTAACGGATTTTTTTTTCGTATCCATCCTGAACCTCCTCCACCAGGCATACTCGCCCTGAACCAGCCCCGTTGACATTTCTACACTCACTGCCTTCACCGCATAACCGTCCCCTCCTCCCCAACTATTGAAAGAGGCCCATTAGCCCGATCCTCTATCTTATACGGTGTTCTTTATTTAACTGGGTGGGATATCTAAGACATGGGGCTACCGAGAGATATAAGATCTTGTCCCAGTTCTAAATATTACTATTTTCATTGACCACTCCACAATTGCCTTTCTATAATAAAATATAGGTGCAGCTACAACAACAATTTAACCATTAAATTACATATATAAAGCAAGAAGTTAATGAGGAAAAAGCGCTATTCTCACGAAAAGGGGAAAAAGGGCGAAAGAAATTCAGAGATTCCAATCTGTTTTCCTCTAATATAATCCAAAATCTTGTCAAAAATGATGCAAAAAATATTGGGTAAGTCTGTCAGAAACCTACTTAGCCATCCCATTCGAGTATTTGAACTAAGAACGATCCTCTACTACTCTATCGGCACCAACACGAAGCCAGAGAGCTGTCAATCACGGTCTAGGCAAGTAGACGTGTTTCATCCACTAGACTTGGTTTTCCTTATCTCTTTAGAACTCAAAGCTACAGGGGTACAATCCAATAAAACAGATCTATTCAAGTATGGTCACGAAATTTATCTTCCCAATTATGTTGATGATTTTTTTATCTAGTTTTCGATATGGGATACTTGTTGGTAGCGTTTATTTTTAGTAACCTTTAGCTTCTGCGGCCTTTGCAATTCAGCCTCACACTCACAGTGTTCAATCAAAATCTGAGAATATTTCTTTTTTTTCTTTTCTTTTCTTTTTTTTGTTTTTGATAGAAGAGAAATCTTATTTTTCTAATGAACAAACAGATCCTCAAAGCCATTTTTATTTTTTATATGGTTAGGTATCTTGTACTACATAATAATTTAATAAATCCATGGAGGTTATGTTTACTGACACCTGAATTAAATCCACAGGCCGGAAGCCTGTGATTGAAAAAAGTGAGAAATGCCAAACGTGTTAACCCAGCTGGACGGCCAAAGCCAACAAGGGAACAAGAACACGTCATGCTATCTTCCCTTTATTGGTCTTGGCTGTTTGCTTTGAGAATCATATTGAAAGGGAAAATACTGTTGGGATTTTTTGAGGGATTGATCTTCTTCCTTCATTAGTCAATTCTTTAGTACATTCTATAATATTATTTTCTGTAAGTTCATCGGTGATTTGAGAGAGAGAGAGAGAGAGAGAGCGAATTGTCTTTTGTTGTTTTTCTTCTGTGTTTCAGCCCCTTCTTTTTAGCAGGGCATTGCAAGAGATTTGGGTTTTACATTACTGGCTGGAGAAGAAGAAAAACGGAGCTTACCTTTCAAAATTTCTATCAAGATTTATTGAGTTTTCTTATCATTAATTCTTGTTTTTTGCAAGGTTGAACATTCACATATATGTCAATCAGTTATGGAAGCATGCATTTTTGCTGCAAGATATTGTTTCAAGGAGATGCTTACAGATTATTTTATAAAGAAAGGACTGAATTTCTTTCAAGGATTTAAAAAGCAGCTCTCTATCAACGTAAAGAACCACCCTATTTTCCATGTCATCAAGTCTTTCCAATATTTTTTAAGGAACCAATAATGCCAAAAAAGGGTAAGAAATTACTTGTGGTTTCTTGAAACCACCGGTGGCTTTTTTTTTTTTTGGCTTGTTTAGGTGGTGAAATTGGTTCCGTAGGTCATCTTCAACTCTTGTACTCTATTTTACAGCACCAGTACTTTAAAATACAATACAGCAACCTCTATTTTAAAAAACTTCTCCAACCCATATTCTCTATATATATTTTCAATAACTATTTTTTTCTATTTTTCTTTTATTTCCAACCATTAACATATTATGAAAAATAAATAATTACGCATCATATTAATAACCGATCGCAATTAGATTCAATCAATACATTTATTTAGACACCAGATTACAAGATAAACTTAAAAATAAAAGTTACAAATAGAGGAGAAAAATATAACAAGGTCACTACAACTGATAAGAGGCACGGCAAATAAGAAGCACATATAGCTGACTGAAGATTAAGAATTTGAATTATTGTATTCCTCCCATAGATGGTCGATGAGGGCATCTCGAAGTACATAGTGTGCCATCTTATCTCTGATTTTTTGATGGCATGCTGAAACCGAACATGTTCATCTTGTGCTATTTCCACTACTAGGGCGGGTGCCTCTCGATGATTTGTGATTGGTGCCTCTACATCCCGCTCATCTTTAATAATCAAGTTATGCATTATAACGCACACAGTCATAACATTATGCATCACACGCTTACTCCAAGTGCGCACTGGTCCGGATATTATTCCTCACTTTGATTGTAGAACACCAAATGCTCGTTCCACATCCTTCCTACTTTCTTGTCTAGCTTCAAAGTATTTCTTCTTTAGAGTTTACGGGTCGTGAATTGTTTGTACTAGCGTAGCCCCTTTAGGATATATACCATCTAATAAGTAGTATCCCATGGGAAATTTCTTTCCTTGTATGATGTAGTTAGCAGGAGGTGCTATTCCATTGGCAAGGTTAGAAAAGAGATGTGACCTACCCAACACATTAATATTGTTGTTTGAACCTAGCATACCGAAATACGCGTGCCAAATCTACAAGTCGTAGTCGGCCACTGCTTCATTTGGAGATCGAAGATACCAGTCACCAAAAACCTCTACTAATGCTTGACAGAACCTCTTTAAACTTTCCATCGCAGAGGATTCACCAATCTTAAGGTACTTATCCATTGCATCTGCCGCTATAACGTATGCGAGGATCCGTATCGTGATAGTTATCTTTTGGTAAGTAGATAACCTGGGCCGGCCAACCGTATCAACTTTTTGTACAAAGTAATTTCCATGTGATTGAACGGCATCTATAATTCGTAAGAACAGCCTCCGTGCCATCTGAAAACACCGTTCGAACATTGCCTCGTCGTACAATGGAGCTCTGAAAAATAGTCGTTGTATAATCATTGATCGGCGGCTTCTCGACCACGATTGTAAACCGTATGGCCAAGGATCGAGCCCTCGTGTTGTG
Organism: Nyctanthes arbor-tristis; assembly: GCA_963692815.1. Classification (NCBI taxonomy): domain Eukaryota; kingdom Viridiplantae; phylum Streptophyta; class Magnoliopsida; order Lamiales; family Oleaceae; genus Nyctanthes; species Nyctanthes arbor-tristis. The sequence goes on from CAVNYN010212940.1 coordinate 41,757, forward strand.
GGTTTCTGAGTTGTTGAGAGTACTAGGAGACAAAATAAGCACTAGTTTGTATATGCCAGAAAAGCATACGTTGTTTTTCATTGATGTGTTCAATCACTTGCGTCAAAATTGCACCAAAGTTGTCATCGCCTTCATAAGAGGATGATGAGACATTAAAACCAGTGTTTGAAGGACCTCCCTCATAAAAACTCATCTTTTAGATCTGAATCTAGAATGAAGTTGGGCTAGTGCGTTTGTCTATCCACTAGCCACTTTAAATAGGAATATTTATGGGTAGCCACTGGGAATCCAAGAAGGTAAGACGCGTAATTGCCATAGTTGGATCAGATCTCGTGGTATTTTGAGCGTTGGATTAAAGATCCCGTCAAACCAAATCCCAATCAAATCTACATCAGATATATAACACATTACTTGTCGGCGTTCCTTTTAAAATAGACCCGTCTGATTATATTTCACACTTCTGTAAAATTCATCAAAGGCAGTTCTTGTAACACATCCATATCGTCGGATCACATTATATTTAATGATAAGTGTAGGATCAACTATTATATCAAACCAAATCAAATCTAATATAATCTATGTCACATATATAGACGATCATGTTCTTATAACCATATTCATAAAGTTGGATAAATATAACCCACACCGTTGGATCAAATCACATATCTTGGTACACTTTAGCTTTGGTAGTTTTAACCCTTGCCATCGGATCAGATCTCGATCAATGAAGTTTGTTGGATTATATTTCTTATCAATGAAGTTCTGTCTATAAATTGGTAGTGTATGATGCGTTACCATATACACTTCTACAGAATTCAAAATAACTCGTTACTTCTCTGGAACCTACTATTTCTCTAGAAGCCATCATAGCTTATTACTATTTCTTTCTTTTAACTACTATTGCTCAATAGTAGCATCAATAATTTCTTCCATTCATCCTCTATACTTGAAACTAGTATCTTTCCACAATGAGTTATCGTGGACGTGGTCCTAGTTTCATGATTGAAGAAGACAAATTGTTAACCAATGCTTATGTTAATGTCTCCCAAAACCCTATAGTTAGTACTAATCAGTGTAAGCAACAGTTCTAGTCACGGGTCCTGAAGGATTACAACGAACTTTGGGACGGTTCGCCACCCCAACCACGATCACGGAAAGCTTTACAATCTAGATAGACAACAATAAAAGCCGATATCGCTAAGTTTAGCGGATCTATTCGTGCAATTGAATTGCGAAATCAAAGTGGTGCATCTGAAGTGGACATCGTAAGGAATCTTATTTATGAAGTCTTCTACATATTTTTCTTTTAATATCTAACTAAAATGCACTCTCTACATGTTTGCAGTTGAAGGATGCGAGTGGCCACTATGCTCTTGATAGAAAACAATTTTTGTTTGACCATCTTCCGATCTCCACTACTGAAAGATAACGAGCAGTTTATGTCTAATATGAATGCCTCCCTACCGACCTTTGAACCAAGTCAAGGGAACTTCCCATCTTCCCAAGATGATTATTCTCCTACCCCAGGTTCTCCAATACCAAATTCACCAGGCCTGTCTGGGTTTCCATTAAACTTGGATTCTGATAGTCATGGGGGGACTTCAGAACGACCAATAGGGGTGAAAAAGCCTAAAGCCAAGCGAAAAATGGAAGAAGATCACTCAAGAGCCCTTATTGTTGTGGCCAAGTGTAGTGAAAAAATGACAACTTTCATGGACCGAGCTGAGGTGCAACGACAACAACTCATCGATGCCGTGTGAGAAAGGAATGCTTTGATGTCTGAAAAAAAAGACATCGAGCTACTACAGATCAACCCCAGTACTATGGACGAAGAAGTTCGTCTATACTTGATTCAAGCGTAGCAGCGCGTCTTGCAAAAAAAAGATGGCGAGCGGGGATAACTCTCAAGGTGGTAGTAGTGCATTTGGCCAGTTCTTTGGCGGAACTTCTCCATCTGGGTCGGACTCCCTGACTACTAGAGCTTCCGATCTGTGATATTTACACATTCATGTATTCCTTTTTACTATTTGTATCGGCTTGATTTATTTATATGTTGCGTAGTTTGTGTGTTGTTTTTTTTCTATGCTGTTGTTTGCTACAATAAATGTTGCTTTCATTGTACTAGTTTGCTTCTATGTTTTGTGTAATATATGTTATTTATCTTTATACTCTCGCAAACTAATTTCTTTTGTTTTGTAAAAAATAATACATTGACAAGAACCGAATTAGGCAAAATAACTTAGATTAAATAAATAATAATTGTTTCTAAATAACAATAGATTAAAACGAAGAAATTAAGAGAAAAGACTAAACACTTTAAAAAAAGTGAAGCAACCAAACACACGTGAAATAATTTTTTTTAAAAAAGATTAAAGTAAGCAAACATGCGTGAAATTGTTAAAAAAAAAAAAAAAAAGCGGGTGAACAATCGAAACACACGTGAAATTTTAAATAAAAAAATGAAACAAGGTAAACATAAAGTCGAGACGTCAAATGTATTAAAAGGAAAAAAATAATAATAATAAAGCTTGCAATGACATGTCCATAAATAAACAGAAATGCCATTTGCGTTTCCAGGCGCTACAGTGGTGCGCCAAATATGGCACACCACTGTAGTGCCTGGAAATTTACCAGGCGCTTTTAGTGCAGGGTTGGATGGCGTTTTGGCGGCCATCTACAATGGTGCTCCAAAATGGAGTAAATGCCATCCAAATGCCTTCCAACCCTGTGCTAAAAACGCTTGGTAAATTTCCAGGCGCTACAATATGGCGCACCACTGTAGCGCCTGGAAATGCAAATGGCATTTCCATTTATTTACGGAAATGCTATTGCAAGCTTTATTATTATCATTTTTTTTCCTTTTAATATATTTGACGTCTCAACTTTGTGTTTACCTTGTTTCTTTTTTTTTTATTTAACATTCACCTGTGTTTGGATTGTTTACCTGTTTTTTTTTTAACAATTTCACGTGTGTTTGCTTACTTTAATCTTTTTTTAAAAAAATTATTTCACGCGTGTTTGGTTGCTTCACTTTTTTTAAAGTTTTTAGTCTTTTATCTTAATTTCTTCGTTTTAATCTATTATTATTTCGAAACAATTATTATTTATTTAATCTAAGTTATTTTGCCTAATTCGGTTCTTGTCAATGTATTTTTTTTTACAAAACAAAAGAAATTAATTTGCGAGAGTATAAAGATAAATAAGATATATTACACAAAACATAGAAGCAAACTAGTACAATGAAAGCAACATATATTGTAGCACACAACAACATAGAAAAATAAACAACACACAAACTACGCAACAGATAAATAAATCAAGCCAATACAAATAGTAAAAAGAAATACATTAATGTGTAAATATCACACTGAGCTCTACTAGTCAGGGAGGTCCGACCCAGATGGAGAAGTTTCGCCAAAGAACTGGCCAAATGCACTACTACCACCTTGAGAGTTATTCCCAACGCCATCTTTTTTTGCAAGACGCGCTGCTGTGCTTGAATCAAGTGTGGACGAACTTCTTCGTCCATACTACTAGGGTCGATCTGTAGTAGCTCGATGTGTTTTTTTAAGACATCAAAGCATTCCTTTCTCACACGGCATTGACGAGTTGTTGTCGTTGTACCTCAGCTCGGTCCATGAAACTTGTCATTTTTTCACTACACTTGGCCACAATAGTAAGGGCTCTTGAGTGATCTTCTTCCATTTTTCGCTTGGCTTTAGCCTTTTTCACCCCTATTGGTCCCTCTGAAGTCCCCCCATGACTATCAGAATCCAAGTTTAATGAAAACCCAGACGGGCCTGGTGAATTTGGTATTGGAGAACCTGGGGTAGGAGAATAATCGTCTTGGGAAATGGGAAGTTCCCTGACTTGGTTCAAAGGCCAGTAGACAGGCATTCATATTAGACATAAACTACTCGTTATCTTTTAGTAAGGGCCAAATATGGTTAAACAAAAATTGTTTTCCATCAAGAGCATAGTGGCCCCTCGCATCCTTCAACTGCAAACATGTAGAGAATGCATTTTAGTTAGACATTAAAAGAAAAAGATGTAGAAGACTTCCTAAATAAGATTTCCTTATGATGTCCACTTCAGATGCACCACTTTGATTTCATAATTCAATTGATCTCGAACAAATCTGCTAAACTTAGAGATAGCAGCTTTTATTGTTGTCCATCTAGATTGTAAAGCTTTCCATGATCGTGGTTGGGGGCCAAACCGTCCCAAAGTTCATTGTAATCCTTCAGGACCCGTGACAAGAACCGTCTCTCAGACTGATTGGTACCGACTATAGGGTTTTGGGAGACGTTAACATAAGCATTGGTTAACTAAGACCGACTATAGGGTTTTGGGAGATGTTAACATAAGCATTTGTCCTCTTCAATCGTGAAACTAGGACCACGTCCACGAGAACTCATTGTGGAAAGCTACTGGTTTCAAGTATTGAGGATGAATGGAAGAAATTGATGCTACTATTGAGCAATAGTAGTTAAAAGAAAGAAATAGTAATAAGCTATGATGGGTTGTAGATAAATTGTAGGTTGCAGAGAAGTAATGGGTTATTTTGAATTCTGCAGAAATGTGTATGGTAATGCATCATACACCACCAATTATAGACGGAACTACATTGATATGAAATATAATCCAACGAACTTCATTGATCTAGATCTGATTTGACGGCACGGGTTAAAACTACCAAAAGCTGAGGTGTATCTAGATACGTGATTTAATCCAACGGTGTGGATTATATTTATCCAATTTTATGAATATGGGTATACGAACACGATCTGCTGTATATCTGACATAGATTAGATTTGATTCAGATTTGGTTTGATATAATAGTTGATCCTACGCTTATAATTAAATATAATGTGATCTGACAATACAGATGTGTTACAAGAATTGCCTTTGATGAATTTTGTAGAAGTGAAATATAATTAGACGGTCTATTTTAAAAGGAACACCGACAAGTAATGTGTTATATATCTGATGTAGATTTGATTGGGATTTGGTTTGATGGGATCTTTGATCCACGCTTAAAATACCACGAGATCTAATCCAACAGTGGCAATTACGCGTCTTACCTTCTTGGATTCCCAGTGGCTAGAGGATATTCCTATTTAAAGTGGCTAGAGGATAGCCAAACGCACTAGCCCGACTTCATTCTAGATTTAGATCTAAAAGATGAGTTTTTATGAGGGAGGTCCTTTAAACACTGGTTTTAATGTCTCATCATCCTCTTCTAAAGGCGATGACAACTATGGTGCAATTTTGACACAAGAGATTGAACACATCGATGAAGAACAACAGATGCTTTTCTGGCATATACAAACCAATGCTTATGTTGTCTCCCAGTACTCTCAACAACTCAGAAACCCACAACACGGGGGCTCTATCCCTAGCCATACGGTTTACAATCGTGGTCGAGAAGCCGCCGATCAACGCTTATACAACGACTATTTTTCAGAGGCACCATTGTACAACGAGGCAATGTTCAAACGGCGGCTCCGGATTATGGATGTTGTTCAATCACATGACAATTACTTTGTACAGAAAGAGATGCGGTTGGCCGGCCCTGGTTATCTACTTACCAAAAGATAACTGTCGCGATACGGATCCTTGCATAAGGTATAGCGGCAGATGCAATGGATGAGTACCTTAAGATTGGTGAATCCACTGCGATGGAAAGTTTAAAGAGGTTCTGTCGGCCAGTAGTAGAGGTTTTAGGTGACTGGTATCTTCAATCTCCAAATGAACAAGACATTGCACAATTACTCCACGTCGGAAGACAACGTGGCTTTCCTGGAATGTTAGGTAGCCTTGATTGTATGCACCAGAAGTGGAAAAATTGCCCAACGAGTTGGGCAGGAGCTTTTGCCCGACGGAGTAGAAGTCCAACAATCATTTTGGAAGCAGTGGCCGACTACGACTTGTAGATTTGGCCTGCGTATTTCGGTATGCTAGGTTCAAACAACGATATTAATGTGTTGGGTAGGTCACATCTCTTTTCTAACCTTGCCAATAGAGTAACACCTACTGCTAACTACGTCATACAAGGAAAAGAATTTACCATGGGATACTACTTATCAGATGGTATATATCCTAAATGGGCCATGCTAGTACTAACAATTCACGACCCGCAAACTCCAAAGAAGAAATACTTTGCGGCTAGACAAGAAAGCTGTAGGAAGGATATAGAACGAGCATTTGGTGTTCTACAATCAAAGTGAGGAATAATATCCGGACCAACGCGCGTTTAGAGTAAGCGTGTGATGCATGATGCTATGATTGCGTGCGTTATAATGCATAACTTGATTATTGAAGATGAGCAGGATGTAGAGGCACCAATCACAAATCATCGAGAGGAACCCACCCCAGTAGTGGAAATAGCACGAGATGAACATGTTCAGTTTCAAGAGTTCCGGGCATGCCATCAAAAAATCAGATATAAGAAGACACATTGTGCATTTTGAGATGCCATCATCGACCATCTATGGGAGGAATACAGTAATTCAAATTCTTAAACTTCAGTCGGCTATATGTGCTTCTTATTTGTCGTACCTTTTATCATTTGTAGTGACATTGTTACATTTTTTTCGTCTATTTACAACTTTTATTTTTGATTTTATCTTGTAATCTGGTGTCTAAATAAATGTATTGCTTGAATCTAATTGCAATCGGTTATTAATATGATGCGTAGTTATTTATTTTTCATAATATGTTAATGGTTGGAAATAAAAGAAAAATAGAAAAAAATAGTTATAGAGAATATATAGAATGTGAGTTGGAGAAGTTTTTTAAAATAGAGGTTGATGTATTGTATTTTAAAGTACTGGTGCTGTAAAATAGAGTACGAGAGTTGGAGATGACCTTAGAAAAATTGTCTCCCCCCCCCCCCCACACACACACAAAATATCACTCATCCAGTCAACAAAGAAAAAGTTGTGTTCCAACCTCATTTTCCGAAATCCTAATTCACAATCCCTTTTAACGGCTACTCAGAATCCATTTACAGCAACACTTCATAGTGCCAAAAATTTAAAAAGGAAATAGGAAAACCGTTTCAGCAATATTAGTGCTTTAAGAGGTGAAAAATTTTTGGTACTCGTCAATTCAGAACCCACATATGTACTCAAGAATCCAAATTACTCTTCCGATCTCCTTAAATCCACATGTGGATTCTTGATTTGGCCATGGAAGATGGAGTTAGTACTGCGAGGAAGAGAATGAATGTAAAGGACAAAGTAGGACTCCAAGCAATTTCTTCCCATCTAAATTCCACAACTAGAATCCATTCATGGCAAAAAAAACAGATTTTGGGAATCCAAGCCAATTTCTTTCAGGCTACAAAAATCCTTTACACTGCCCTTCACTTCTATGCAAGGCAACTCTAATGATATTTCAATGTTGTAAAAGAAACATAGCAGAATACAAACACAATAGAAACTACTCAAGGCTATGTTTTCCTGCATAATACATAACTACAGTTAACGTAACGTAGAATTCTGCTACAAATAGTTCACTCTTCAATACAACATAACCCAGATCATTCATCAGCTGTTGACATTTTTTTTAGCGCGTCCTCAGCCTTTAACTTTTCCGGAACAAAGTCTATGTGCATAAAAAGCCAAGAATAAATATTGGAAAAGTGGTATAAATCTTAAATATTAAGAAGCTATTGTGAATTCAATTGAGGAACAAAATGAGAAGTACCTGAAAGAAAGTCAAATCTCCTTCGCTCGGAAACAACTGACGCTGAAAGGACCAATATATGCAGTTCATCATTAACACAAAACAAATGCAAAATAGACTCTCAAGTTATCACCCCTTTTAGGACACCCATTTTCACAACAGAGTAAATCAAGGCATTAACATAATCTGGACTGAATCAAATTTAAATATAATTGAGAATCTAGTTTAGCAAACCCATCAGCAACATATCGGTGATCACAATATAGGAGCATTGGCAGAAAGCCTGTAATTTAGATGCAAATAACAGACGGTCATAACACAAGCCTTAAATTTAGACGATAATTTGTTATCACACCACTCCCCGTGTTTAAGAAAGCAAAAATGGATAATAAGGCCTCCACGAGCCAAAGCGTAAGCCTCACAGTGTTTTGAGGCACATATCCAGGTGTCTTTGAATAGGCATAAACAACTCAAAATTTAAAAATATAATCGCAAGAACATCTTAAAGCAACAAGGATTCACAAGCATAAAAGACTAGTTAATGGCAACCATTGCTTTCAAATGAACTGAAATAAGATTGATAAAAGGACATTACATAGATCTTGTATCCAATATGGTTCTTGTCATCCATAAAAGCATAACTATAAGCCTCCTTGCAGAAAAGTTGAAGAAACTTCTCCTGCAACAAACAAAAGCAATGCTGGGGGCTCAAAATTGAGCTCAAGGAAAATCATGCTTATTACATAAAACCAACCATAGATTATTACATCACCTTGAACCAGATCCTATTCGTTACTCTATCTTTCAGTATCAAGGATTATAGTCAATCATGATTGAAAGAATATGAAGTTCCAAGTTTGGGGTTTTAAGGGATTTTATTTGGATTTGGAAAAACCAGTATAAAAGTCAATTGAATCACTCACTAAAAAAGTTACAGTAGTATGGAGTTTTAGTAATATGAATTCAGAAAGTTGTAGAAGTTATGAACAAGCCCAGATTAAATTTCATGTTAAAGATGAAAGCTTGCCTAAAATCTTAAATCAAACATAATTTCAGAAGCATACCGAAGCTCTGTTTATAAGAAAAACCGCCTCCTGAGAAATCTTAAGATCTGAATCCTCGCTCTTAATGATTCGAGTGATGCGATTCATCGGAAACTTATACAACGCGGCATTCCCACTCTTCTCCTCTTCTTCCTCTTTTCCAATTTTCCTTTTCCCCTTATTTTTCACCTCCTTCTTGTCATTCTTCTTCTTATCCCCTTTCCGTTTTCCTTTCGGTTCTTCAGCCATAGCGTTGTCTTCCCCGCTGGTTTCTTCTACGTCTTCGTTTTGCAATTCAGTGCTCGAAGAGGGCGCAATCACATCTTCGACCTCTTCAGCGTCATCATTCTTACCGGTTTTCTTCTTCTGCTGCTTGATTTTGCTCTCTGGTTTTGAGTTTTTCTGGTTTCTTGATTTGTCTGGGGTTCCTTTCTGCGCCATTTCACAGCTTCAGGGCGGGCAACACTCATCAGGGCATCATTACATGACGCTGGACTACCATTATGGATCCAACAACGTTGAGATTAAGCCCAGTACCCATTTTCTAGCCCAATAGTGGGATAATAGTGCGCCCCCCCCCCCCAACGCGGACCCTCTCATCTCTCTCTCCTTCCCTAAACAAAATACCCGTTTATATAGAATAACACTATTTATTCAGATTAGATATCGGTCTTTAATCTAGTTATCATTTCTTTATTGCCTGTTGAATAATTTAATGCTCCATGTATTTATGCATCTCCATACATTCTCTAATGTAGTAACTTTAATTAGACTAGAGACCAGTATCTAGTATAGATAAATGGCATTAATCGCTTATATATCACGGTAATACAGCTGATTTTGATTGTATGATTGAAATGGAGAAAGCGAAAGAGCAAGATCAGTATCAAGAAGGAGAAGGAAGAAACTAGTGAAGACGGATAGACAAATTTTTGTTCATTTTCGCATGTGTAGGGTCAACTATTGAGTTTCACAACAAATATTGACTTCTGATTCACACTCTTAGAAGTTCATCTTACTTTGATTAATGTTAGTTACCACCAAGAAAAAGATTCAAGGTATGTTTGGCAGATATTTTTTTGCGCCCTTTGTTTCCAAATTTCTTAGGAAGAACCCGTCCATGCTCTGCTTGTATCAATACTACTAGTGAAAGCAAGTGCATTTTTGTTTTATTTTTTCCCTTGAATCTGCGTGAATGTTGATACTGTGAAGATGAAAATTTTCTATTTTACTAGTGCATGTTTAGGTTTAGCCATACCTTATTTACATCCTTTTCAAGTTTAGCGTTTTAACACAAAACAAACATTAATGGTTATGTCTCATGAAGGAGAACTTTACAAAAGCTGGTGTTGACCTCTCTCTTATTTGGGATATTTGAACAATTGAATTAGCAAAATCCAATTAGGGGCCGGTAACGAGGATTTTATTGGTATTGGTCTCTAATTTTATTTGGGATGACGTGGAAAAAAATTGGCAAGAATCAAATTGTGTAGGGAATAGAAGGCATAAGAAATAACAAGACTTCAATCTAATTCATTAGTGAATGAATAAAATGAACAATTAATTAAAATAATAATAATGACAAGAATCCAATCAGAGAAATTGTAAGAGTTAAATCAAATCTAATTAAGAAATGAAAATAAAATGAACAATTAGTTAAAATAACAATGACAAGAATCCGAAGTTTAAAAATATGCGAACCATTTGCACCGGGAGGCACTATCATCAAGAAAGTTTATAATCTTTTAGTTGCTAGCAAATGTGGCTCATGCTATTACATCCCAGGGATAGGAATATAGTAGCCCACAATCTCGCTAAGCTTGTTGTTTTATCTTTTTGCAATTCAATATGGTTAGATTGTATTCCTCTTCTTGCAAGCCCCGGCATGCGAAGTGAACTTGGTTGAGTTTTAGTTAATAAAATTTCCTTTCAAGAAAAAAAAAACCAATGACAAGAATCCAAACTGTGTACGAAATAGAAGGAATAATAACAACTAAAATTGAACAAAAATGACAAAAATGATGTACACCGCAAGAATATATGTACTTATAGGTACCACGGAAAAAAGGTGGAATACTACTCTTTGCGTGAAAACAATTTTCCCAATTAGAGTTTCACATCCCACCAAGGTTTGAATCCTCCATATCATTTCTTTAGTTTCTGATTAAAGATAATAATTTTTAATAAAAAATTATTTTTATTTTGTTTATAGGATTGATTTACTCATTTTACCCTTTTTTTTCTCAATTAAATGAATTTGAAGTTTACATAATTTTTTGTTTCATCATAACTTAGCAAATATTTAATCTTACATCTTTAGTTTTTCTGTTTCTTTTTTTTTTATTTTAATGATTTTCAATTTCTGTGATTAAATTCTTTATGTCGCATTATGATCCAAAGTATTTTTATTTTCCTTTCAAAAAATATATGTAGTTTTCTTTTAATAAAAAAATTTATTGTTTCACATTTCATGAAAATTTTTTGGCAAAATGAAGACTTGAACTCTTACTATAATTGTTGAAATTGTCTATATGGTTTGCATTATTTTATGGTCATTGCTATAATCTGCACAATTCAGGTCAATGGTTAATATTAATTTCCAAGAAGCATGCACATTAATTTTTCATTACAGCCATTTTCAAAATAATAATAATAATAACAGCAGGCAATGCAAACACTATTTAGAGCACAAATATGAACAAACTCCATGCATCGCACTGTCCAAACTAGTAGTCATCAAAAGGAAAGATGTTCCTAATCAATCAGAGAAGTGCTATTTGTACATATAAAGTATACAAAATTTGTACAAACACTATGAATTCACGCACACCCTTAAAAATCGTCCTTTCAAAGAAGAAGGAACCATATGGACATACGTATACAAATTTTGTACATAAAGCATGTACAAGTAGCATTTCTCAATCAACTTTTAGTTAATGTTAAAAATGTTTTGTTGCCATTAATTTGTAACAAATTAATGTTTCTTTGAAGTACATCATGTTTTAGCCCCCGTTCTCTAAAAGATTCATCTCAAGCCCCCGTACAATGTATCGAATAGCAACTATATGGTCATCATAAGATGGTAGTATAAAGTTGTATTCAAGCTAAAAACGATGTTTGTCATGAAAAACAATTATCACATCGACTTAACAATACACGAGAAAACAATAGTTGCATCAAATAGTCATCTTTGAGATAGTATATAATTATGTAAGAAACTGATTTAAACATATACAACAAAAACATTGATTTTGATCCAAAGAAACAAGTGCATGCAAAAGCAGGTAACTTAGGTCTATAAATAGCACAAGATACTTTTAAAAAAAATAAAATAAATAAAGCACAAGATACGAGCACGAACACCAAATGTACTAATCAATTAAAAATGGAGTTCCACCAAAGCTTCTTTCTACAAACTTCGCTTCTGTTAAAATGATATTAGATAACAACAATTATAAACTAAATATATACTCTGAAAAAATTAAATTTCTATTCATTGACAGAGAAATGCGATGCAAGTGTGTTAATGTCTATAAAAGGCAAAAGAGACATATAACACCAAATATTTTAAGTGGGATAAAAGGAAAGGGGAGGGGCATGTGTAGTTTGAACTTAGGAATTTCTGCTCAGAACGTGAGAATTTAACTACAATTGTATTTGTTCGAATTACTAAATTAATCTTCGCTTTGCTGAATATATCTTACATAAACTAAATAATGAGAATAAATTCCATAAAAATTTTAAGTAGGATAATTAATAAATAAGAAAACAAAATGTGAAATATCCGAAAAAGTAAATTAAGAAACACCTAACATAATTTCTGGGTAATACGTAGTAGTGTATTTCCCGGAATTCACTATGGACTTGCATGCATAAGAAAAGTAAACTAGGATTTTCTTGTTACGTAGCCTGTTTGCTCAGAAATTAGAAATTCTTTCTTATTTGGTCGTTATGTTTGTCGTCCATATCTCACAGAATGTGGTTTTATATGCCAGATGAGAAATGGGAAGGTAAAACCACTCTACTGCGAAAAAGTGAAGAGACTTGCACGCAATCGAAAAAGTGAAGAGACTTTGCACAAAATCGAAAACTGGAGTCTATATATCCATAAAGAAACAAGAAAAATAGAAAGAAATCACCCTTGAGATAAAAGCTGTATTTTGCACGTCCAAACCTTCTAGGAGACTTTATTTAATTAATTTAACTTTTTTCTTGTGCTTAAGAAATTAAGAGCTTGTTTTTGGGAGCTTTATAAAAAAACAATAAAGTTATCAAATCAATATCAATCACATATTCTCACAAAAAACTGAATTTCACACTTCTCAAAAATCTTGCTTTACTTTTCCCTACACATTCTCTTATAAATCTTTATTTTTGTTGAAAATTTAGGCAAATTTCTAGATTATGCCCGTAGGATTGTTGTTTAAGGAATTTAATTGAGACAAAAAAAAATAAAAGAAAAAGACAAATTGAACGGACTCTCGAAGCTTTCCACTATATGATTAAAGTCGCTATAACCATATAGAATTTTCTCTCGTTAAACCAATCACCCATATATTACAAGAAAAATATAACAAGTTTTACTACATCTACCAATTTCTATCATTTGCCCAACCCGTAAAGAATTAAAGAAATCCCAAGACGCTAACCTACTATTTTTCTTCATAAGACTCTCTAACACGACTCAAGTGACACTAGAAAAATCACCTCGAATTTTACCACACCTAATTTTCTACCATTTGAGTAAACCACAAAGAGTTACAAGAAAACTCTCAATGTGCTAGACTCACCAATTTTTCCCCCAACTCACTTGTGCCACTTGTGCATAAAAGAAGAGGAAAACACCTCTATTTATGGGTTCCGATCTCTTAGAAGACAAGATAATTCCTTCTATGATTTGGATTTATTTGCCTCCAAGAATTCCTACTTCTTTCTTTTTCAATTCATGATTATTTTTGGTAATAAATCTAACAATCAGCACCTTACCAAAATAAGTCAAAATTTTCAACTTCTCCAGTCTTATACACAATACTTGAGAAATTACCAGGCAAGCACTTGACACACTTTGGCAGTCTCATACTCCACCATATGAGTATAACCACTTAAAATTAACAACAAAATTCAAGCATTTCATCAATTCGATGTCGAAATAAATTTGCTGATAGTTGTGGTACAACTCTCTTGTTGGATTTCCAAAGAGCTCATCAACTATCGACATTACGACAAACACACACCATGTATCATCACCAACCAATACGGGCCAGTGTGTAAATACAACCGCTAGAAATAACACACATCCTTTACTATGACATCTAGCAATACGCCATGAGGATGTACATACCTACTTCATAGCATATCTCCACCGCACTCATACCAAGAGGGTCAGATTGTCCAAATCCAAATAGTAGCCGAACCTGCTCTACCTAAATAATATTTTCTCATGTGGCCAGTCAGCCTACGACACCAGCAAATTGGAACAACCACCAGTTTCCAAACGAGCCCATTGAGAATTTTTGTACTTACATCAATTCGCAAAAAACTAAACAATTCATCCAGGTGCAACAAATTTGAAGAACCTCTTGCTGGATACACATTTACAAATTGACACCACAATTCCTTCACAGCAAATATTTTATCAATATTTACAAGAACATTCTTGACTAGATGAAGACATCCTACTTCTAGTTTTCAAATCTAAATCTTCCCAATCACCACCATTCATACTGGCTCCAACAACTTTGTCAAAACAGAGGGATGATTTTCCTTTGAAAGCTTTAAATCTTCCAACCAAAATCAAGAAATTCCAGACTTGTTCTAGTCACAAGTCAAACTTGATTTTCTCCACTCCATACCTTGCTATATCTTTCTTGTACTACAACTCAAACAAAACCTAATGCTCTGATACCACTATTGGGAATTAAGGTCACTTCCCCGATTACGCTAGCAGGATTGTTGTTTAAGGAATTTAATTGAGACAAGAAAAAATAAAAGACGAAGACAAATTTAACGGACTCTCAAAACTTTCCACTATATGATTAAAGTCGCTACAACCATTAGAATTTTCACTCGCTAAGCCAATCCCCCATGTATTACAAGAAAAATATAACAAGTTTTACCGTATCTACTAATTTCTACCATTTGCCCAACCCGTAAAGAATTAAAGAAATCCTAAGACACTAGGCTACTATTTTTCTTCACAAGTCTCTCTGACCTGACCTAAGTGACACTGGAAAAATTACATTGAGTTTTACCAGACCTAATTTTCTACCATTTGAGTAAACGACAAAGAGTTAGAAGAAAACTCTCAAGGTGCTAGACTCACTAATTTTTCCCTCAACTCACTTGTGTCACTTGTGCATAAAAGAAGAGGAAAACACCTCTATTTATAGGCTTCGTTGACTTGAAAGACAAGATAATTCCTTCTATGATTTGGATTCATTTTCCTCCAAGAATTCCTACTTCTTTCCTGTTCAATTTAGGATTATTTTTGGCAAGAAAGCCAACACTTTTACCTAATCTCCCAAGAACAACCTCTAAAAATATAACGTTATTAACTCCAACATGCAAACTTACTCTGAAGAAAAATGTGAACAAAAGTGGTGACACTACGGATAATCAACTCAAAATGACTATTAAAGAGGACTTTACATTTCCGACAGCTAATACTTTGCTAGTAAAAAAGTCTCAAATGATGTTGACATTCTTCAACCCGTCAACTTTTGTAGTCGCCAGTAAGAGGGGGTGCCCTAACGGTATTAGATTATAAGCAATCCAATCTAACCTTTCTGTGGCATCTTGTGAGCAAAAATAGTCCAAGGTTGAATACAAAAAGATCAACATTGTCTAAAGCCTTAAATTTTCCAGAAGTAATTTTTAACGAGATTTTTCTCTTAGCCTGAATTGATGTTTTGCTTGACATCATTTTGTCAATTTCTTCATTAGAGATAGATCAATATATATATAAGGTAAGAGTACCAGATAAGGATTCCTTCAAGTAAACATGATTGACAAAGAGATAACGACAAACAAGAAATAGCTTCCTCTCCATTGGACTCAATTGTCAGTTTTTTCTCTAAAATATCTGTAAAATACTCATGCTAACCGTCTTCGCATGATAGATCTTTTATATTTTTCTTTTTCCTTTTAGTTTCAAAAACATCATTTTCTGCATCCAGGGCTTGTTATCTTGCTAATACAAAAAATATGTAATTGTGTATCCATACTAACTCTGCAATTAACGACAAACAAGTAGGGTTGGGTATTAGGTTGGATTGGTCGGGTTCGATCCTAACCTGAAGCCGACCTAAAATTTAGTCGAGTTGAGGTTTTTCAAATCGAGCCAGATTGATTTGGCTTGGTTTGAAAACCGATTCAACCTGAGTCAACTCGAGTTAGGTTGGTTTTAGTGGTTTGGGCCGTTGGTTTGGCGGTTTGGGCTGGCTTAGAGTTGGTTCAAAACTACCAACATGGCCAAAAAATTTAAAAACGGCCCATTTTGTGGAAAAAGAAGACAATGCCGGCCTATTTGCATTTTCCCTAAATTTGAAAAGTATCATATCTACAATTTCATAATCAAAATTCAAAGGACAAATCAGAAAAATAAAGAGGAAAACATCAAAAAAAAAAATCTGACGACATATATATAGACTATTTCAATTTTGTAAGACAAAATCAATATATATATACACACACACACACACATAAAAGACCGGCGATGGCAAATGTGGCATGGAGAATAGAGCAGGGAATGGAATGGGATTGAAGAGCCGGGAACTGGTAAGACATGAAAAGACTCATAGGGGCCGCGGTAGCAAAGTAGACCTGTGACGAAGGCGACGACTGTGGCTTCCGGCTTCCATATTCTAATATAGAGAGAGTTAGAGATAGAGAGTTGTATGTTGTCTTGTAGTGTGAGGGTAATTGGTGAATGATGACTTGAATTGGAAATTTGAGAGTGATAGTATTCTTAAAGTTAGGAAAACATTTTTTGCACACTACCCACAATTTAAAAAATAATAATAATAAATGAATTTTTAGGTTTTCGGGTCAACCCTACTCGAGTATTGCCCAGTCGTGTTTTTCGGTTTAAACGGGTTGGACTCTTCCAACCCACAACCCGACTTAACCTGAGTTGGGTTTGCATACTCAAACCCACAGACTAAACCACGGGTCAAATTATTCGACCTGAATCGGGTCGATCAGGTTCTTTTAATCGGGTCACTGCGTCCAACGCCCACCCTTACAAACAAGGATCAGAATTATTATGTGATAAAGAAAAGATGGCATATTGGAATCTCTTCCAATAAGTACAACTTAGTACCTGAACCACAGAGAGAACTCTTGATGTCTGTCCAGTAAGCTTGACTAGTTTGACCATAGTGTTGGGAATTAAGGTTAATTCCTCTATTACTTCTACAGAATCGTTGTTTAAAGAATTTAATGGTGACCGAAAAAATATAATTTGAATATAATAATTTGTTGAAATGATTTGTGTTGATCCTATTCGAAGAAATATGTGTGATCTTACATTTTTGTGATATGCATTATTGGAAAATGAAAATAATAGGGGCAGGAGTTTATTTGAGTTTCCATTAATGCCACTTCCAACTGTCGTTGATACATCGTCGTCTTCTAATCAACTAATATTCGATGAATTGGCGTACAATAAAGTGTTTTTGGCTTATGAGCATAAAAAGAATGCCGCCCTCTTGACAGACGAGCAGAAATACATTTATGACAACATTATGGAATCTGTTGACTCTGGTACAAGTGATGTGTTTTTCCTTTATGCTGTGGAGGTACTGGGAAGATCTTTGTGTGGAAGACGTTTTCGGCAACTGTGCATTCAAAGAGTGAGATAGTACTCAATGTTGCCTCTAGTGGCATTGCCACTCTTCTTTTTCCTAGTGGTCAAGCTGCGCACTCCAAATTTGTCATCCCTCTAAACCCCGATGAAAACTTGACCTGTAATATTAAGCCGGGGAGCCCACTTGCACAATTAATATCGAAGGAAAAACTTATAATATGGGATGAAATACCAATGATGAATAAATATTGCTTTGAAACTCTTGATCGTAGTCTATCGGACATAATGAGGTATGCGATTTCTAATAGCACTGTATAACCATATAGAGGAAAACAATGGTATTTGGTGGAGATTTTCGACAAATATTGCCCATTATTCCAAAATCGGCTTGGCAAGATGTGGTTCATCCAACAAGAAACTTATCTTACTGGTGGAAGCATTGCAAAGCCTTGTGATTGACAAAAAAATATGAGATTACGGGGTATGAGCAATAGTGAGCACGTCAATGGTTTGAAAGCTTTTTCTAACTGAATGATGAGATTGGAGATTGCAAAGCCAGTGGGGACAATGATGGCCAAGTTGAAAGTCAAGATGAAAGATGACATTTTGATAAAATCAACAAATGATTCTTTATGGTCGATTGTTGAGAGCACTTACCCTTCGTTCTTTGACAAATGTACGTGATATTTCCTACTCACAGGGAAGAGCGATACTTGAACCTAAAAATGATGTTGTCGATGCTATAGATGAATACATGATCTCGATGACAAGTATTGAGGAGAGGACTTATATGAGTGCTTATGTTGTATGCAGAATGGCGGGAAGTAGTGCTTTGTTTAAGAATATCTATTCAACTGAATTTTTGAATATATACTGTAAAATGTTATGGTATTCCTAACCATAAGTTGAGGCTTAAAGTTGGTGTTCTAGATATGATGTCGAGAAATATTGACCAGATCTCAGTGGCTATGCAATGGAACAAGGTTAGTAATTACGAGACTTGAAGATCATATATTGGAAGGTCAAATTTTATCTGGGAGCAAGGCAGGAGATCGGGCTATCATTCCAAGGATGTCGTTCACTCCGTCAGTTTGTAGGATACCCTGTGAAATTCTGAAGAAGGCAGTTCCCACTTATGCTATCCTACGCCATAATCATAAACAAAAGCCAAGGACAATCGCTCTCCCACGTTGGACTTCTTAGAAGATCGGGGTTTACCAACAAACCAGCTTTATGTTGCAATATCCAGAGTGAATAGTCGTTCAAGACTGAAATTATAGATTTGTGATAAGGAGGAAAAACCAACAAACTTAACAACAAATGTCGTGTACGAAGAAGTATTCTAGAATTTGTAACTACGTTTAAAATGATCATTTATTGATGTCTTCTACTCTCTGTTAACGTTTTTTATATTCTTCAATTAGTTACATTTCTGTTGTAATGGTCTAATTTACAAAGACAATGCTTTCCGCATATCGCATGAGTGTTATCACTAGTTTTTCTTTAAAATTGATGCCCTTACTTTTAGTGGGAAATTCTTCAACGGTAATAGATCATCATAATGCATTGATAAGGCCATCTCCAACCCGAAAATGCTATTTTACAGTTTTGCAACTCCAAAATACAGTTTTTCATACTTTATTTCACAAAACTTCTCCAACCCATAAACTCTAAAAAGAACCCCACATATTTTCTACTTCATATTTTCTGTATTTTCTAATATTCAATAACTAATATATATTGAAACCTAATTAACTATATACTCGTTTATTTTTTATTACAAATATAAAATTTTAACAAATAATCGAAAATATTACATTTATTATCACATCGAAAAATAAGTACGACATATATACCGGTAACCCCGTAACATCGAACGAGACTAATCACAAATGCAAAAAAAAAAAGATCCATATAGTTGGAAAGACACACGTAACAAAAAGAAGTACAACAAGTGCATCCCCACTATGCATTGGAATTAATATATTCCTCCCACAAATGCTCAACCAAGACATCGCGAAGTTGGCAGTGCGCGGTCTTATCCTTATCTGCTTATATCGTGCCAGAAATTCTTCAAATCGCTCATCATTATCTTTAGTCATCTCCACATTTGGAGAAAGTGCCTCAGGGAACTCTAAGATCGGTGCATGTAGATTGCGTTCATCCTTGATAATCATGTTGTGCATAATTATACATGCTATAACGATATCATGTAGCACACGCTTGCTCTACGACCTTGCCGGTCCAGCGATTATTCCCCACTTGGCTTGGAGAACTTCAAAAGCTCATTCGACATCTTTTCTACAACTTTCTTGCTTAGAATCGAAGTATTTCTTCTTCCGTCCTTGAGGTTCGTGAATTGTTTCCACAAGAGTAGCCCACTTTGGGTATATACTGTCAGCTAAATAGTAACCCTTTGTTGTACTTCTTTTCTTGTATCACGATCTGTGGGCAAGAAGAGCAATAGCAATAGCATTCGCTACGTTTGCAAAGATATGCGATGTACCTAACACATTGATGTCATTGTTTGAACCAAGCATCCCAAAATGTACGTGCCAAATCCATAAATCATAATCAGTAACAACGTCAAGAATTATCGTGGAGATCGACTATTTCGCCCAGTGTATTGTCCTGCCCAAGCAGTATGACAATTTTTTCACTTCCAATGTATACAATCTAGGCTTCTCAACATGCCTGAAAAACCACCCTGTTGACCGATATAAAGCAATCTTATGACATCTTCAGCCGTTGGATATCTCAAGTAGCATCCTCCAAAGACCTCGACAATTGTACGGCAGAACCTTTTAACAGTCTCAATGGCAATTGACTCACCTATCTTGATATACTCGTCTGTTGTATCTGCAACTACCCCATAAGCCAGGATTCTCATTATAGCTATTACTTTTTGCAACGAAGACAGTCCAAGCCGTCCAAGGCCATCTATTTTTTGAGTAAAGTAATTATCGTGACTTTGGACAGCTTCTACGATCCGTAAGAATAATGTTCCTGGCATTTGAAAACTTCACTTGAACATTGATTCATCGTACAACGCATTAGGTGCAAAGTAGTCATTGTACAGGTTTCTTTCTGCCATTGCTCAGTCACGATTGATGACCTGGTGACCCAGACCTGAGCCTCGATGGTGCGTAGACCCTACTGGAGTAATTGGGAAGCAACAAATGCATTATTAAAGCTCAAGCAACATATTAGCTGTTGTTCTATATCGATTGCTTCAAGCTCGTTCTCCAAGAGCTCGTCTACATCAGATTCGCCTCCAGATAATGATGAGGACGAGTATTACTCATTTGAAGAGCCGCTGAAATTGAAATTCATTTTTCTTTAGTGATCGGAGAGGCCACTATGTGATGTGGTATTTAGAGTGACGATGTTTTGGTGGAGTTGGTAGAGTATTATATAGACCGCTTACCATACCTTAGCTGAGCCATATTTGATAACCAGTGGATGGATTTGGCTTATCCACATAGTTGGAGCGTGGTTATTGTCCTTGATTTATCTGACCAGCATCTGATAAATCTAGATAGTTAGATGGATTGCGCGAATCTACACCGTCAGATCGCGATTATCGTCCTTGCTTTATCTGACCAGCAACTAATGAATTTGGACCATTGGATGGATTGGGTGAATCTACACCGTCAGATCACGATTATTGTCCTTGCTTTATAACTGATGAATCTGGATTGTCGGATGGATTGGGTGAATCTATACTGTCAGATCGCAATTATTGTTCTTGTTTTATCTGACCAGTATCTAACAAATCTAGACCGTAAGATGGATTGGTAAATCTACACTGTCATATCACTCTATTGTCATTTTATCTGCCCAATGTCTAATAGATCTAGACCGTCAGATGAATTGGGTGAATCGACACCATTAGATTGCAATTATTGTCGTAACCTTATACAATCCATGTGAGATGATTTTAGACGGTCAGATTGATTGCTCAAACCCCATCCATTCGATTGAAATTATTGTCTTAAACTTATCACTCTATTTTTCCTATAAAATGGGGCGCAATCTTGCATCCTTCTTACCAACATCATTTACAATCTTTGCATAACTTGTCTTTAATATCAGCAAAATGAGTAGAGGTGCAAATTTCACAATAGAAGAAGATGTTCTCCTATGAAATGCCTACCTAGATATTTCACAATGTCCCATAGTCGGCATTAACTAGTCTAAGGAGAAACTCTGGAAAAGAGTTGCAAATAGGTGTAACGAAGCACTTCCATCTCACATTACTTTGCGTCGCACAGGATGATCCTGCCAGACCCATTTTAGTTAGATTACTAAAGCTGTTAACAAGTTCAATGAGTGTGTCCGATAGGTTGAACTAGCCCACCAAAGTGATGCATCTAAAAAGGACATCGTAAGTATTATCTTTAGCATGTCTTTACAAGATAGTCCAACTACTACGCTCTATACTAATTTTTGTTGCATGTGGTTACATATGGACGACGCTGGAAAAATGTATTTTCAAGTCAAGGAACCTGGCAAAACTTTCAAGTTTGAACATGTGTGGCCAATGTTGAAAGACCTGGGGTCTCTAGCTGTAGGATCTCATGGTCTTTCTGGGGTCTCTAGCTGTAGGATCTCATGGTCTTTCTCCCAGGCTTTCATCTTTCTCCCTTCACTTAGACGAGGATAGTTCCGGAGGATCCTCGAGTGGGCGCCCAATGGGGGTTAAAAAGGCTAAGGTAAAAAAGAAATGTAATGAAGAACAATTAAAGGCTCTTCAAACTATTACGCATGCAAATGAGCATATGGGTCAAGTTTATGGACAAAATTGAGGCGCATAGAGAAGAAATCATTCAACTTCAAAGGTGTCGAGCTGACAGAGAAGACGAAAAACTTTCATTACGAAGGTTTCAAAAAGAAAACAAAATTTTCCAAATGGATCCGAGATCTGTGGATCCTAGGTTTAAGGACCAACTACTTGACCAGCAAGCAGTAATTTGGAATAAAAAGGGAAAGAGAGACTCGTGGTCAGTCTCAAGGTGGCTCTAGTAGGATTACGCGGTTCTTTGACGGTCTAGAAGTATCACAAAGTGATTTGCTGGACTACTAGTTCATTATTCGACGTCAAGGTACAGTTATGTTTTTGTTGCATTTAGTATTATACTCATGTGTATGTTTTCTATCCTTGTTCGATGACTAGTTCCTAGTTTTGGTATTGCTGTGTAGTTTAATTTGTCAGTTTGTATATGTGTGGGTGACTTAATTTGTAATGTCATATGTTGTTTCATGTTTCAATTTGTAATCGTTCACATTAATTGTATATGCAAAGCATCGTTTGTGTATTATATTAAGAGTTTTTTTTTTTAATTACATAATTTAAAAAGAGAAAAACAGAAAACATAAATATTAAATTCCAATAACAATGATACAATTAAAATTAAGGGAGAAAAGAAAGATTAGACAAGATGTTAGATGACAATAAGGGGTTGGCGTCGGTCGGGTTGATTCGGGTTTCCGGTTAACCCGACACCGTTCAGTTTTTCGACAACCGAAACCGATCGGACCGACATTGATTCAGTCGGCTGGGTTTTCCGATCATTTTTTTCTTCCTCGGGGATTTTTTTTTTTTTTTTGGTTTCAAAATCAGTGCCAAAAAGTTGTTCAAAAAATGAACAAGAAAAAGAAAAAAAAAAAAAAAAAAGCAACATCAGAAACATTCCCAATGTGATGAAGGATGAATGCACCAATTTCTCTCCTTCGTGGATCTGTAACCGTAATAAATAGAAGAGAGGTAAAGGGCCTTCTGTAGAATTTTACGAATGGAAGAAGAGACTTCTTGAAGAAGATTGGGAAATAGAACCTGGTTTGCCTTCCCAAGGAATAAAAGAAATATAAATTCTGGCAATTTCTTTGATTTGTCTTCTCAATAAACAAAAGACAAAGCCAAAGGTCAAAGTCATCATGAATACATCTACTTTTCCTATCACGTGAGCACTTCTTCTAAGTTCTGACAGTCTGTGACTTTTTTATGCTCAAAAATCAAATTTCAAACAAAAAAGTTTTACAGAAAAAACAAGATTACTCAGTTCACTTCGGTCAAACCCATTCAGTTTTAGCAAAAAACCGGTTTGGATCGATTTTCGACAATTCACAGCCTCAACCCAGCAACCGAACCGAACCGCTTATTATTGGCTCATGGACCGACTGAACCGGTTGCATTAAATGGCAAAACCAGCAGTGCCGGTCGGTTCAGTTCGGTCCGGTCGTGGCGGTCGGGTCGGTTTTTGCAGTTAAAATGCCTAGTCATGACGTTAAAAAGAAATAAAAAACAAAAGGGTTAAACTTGGTGTAAAATGGGATTAAAAAAGAAAAAATTAAAAAATTAAAAATTAGATGCAATGGCAATTCTGTAATAAAATGGAACTACATTTTGACTGCTATTAGCAAAATTTGGATCTCTATTTTGAGCTCCATTTTGGGCCCAACCCATTGGAGAAGCCCTTTAATTCATCAAAAGTTTGTAGCATTTAGATTTAGGGGCTTTAGATAGAAAGGTCAAAAATGGGTTACACTTCTAGCAATACTCTACAGAATGAACGAATGGCATAAATACACCTTCCATTCTCAAGAATAGAGAGTGTATTATTGAAAACAAATTATACAGCCAAAATAAAAAAAAAATTATAATTATTATTTAACCCATCAACAACCTCGGATAACGTACTAAAGGAATGCAATTACATATAGAATCAGATTTGTTGGGATCACAATACATTATCCAAACGAATTTGAATATCCCTCTCGACAATTCAAATACAAGTATATATACATGAGAAAATTAGATATATCGGAATTTTCAATTCTGATAAACAGTTAACGTGAAGACCTCTATATGAAAAAAACTACCTATTCATCCCCCAGCCTCCAAGGTATGTGGTAGTATCAGGTTGCTTTCATTTTTTATAATCGTTAAAGTATTTCATGTTCCATAATCACTGTGAACATCTTAAATGAAGCATATAGTACTGATTCAATAAACAAATTCTGACTTCTAGGCCAGAATACTGTATATAAATTCTTCGATAAATGGAAGTAGAAAATTTTTTCTAGAATGAGCGATTGTTTGATGGGTTTTGATAAATTCGTAAATTATTTTTCAAGCATTTATAAATTAATTTAGGAAACCATGAATTCAAAAGTTAACTGAGGGTAACATATGCAATTGTTTTGGGTTTTGATTACAGCAAAACCATAGGCTCTCAAATAGTAACAAAATGATGGGGTGATGATTTACTATGGTGGCTCATGGTACGCATCAGGCAAATACATTGATCACCATGCTTTTGGAATCTTGATCCCCTCCAACTGTTCGTATAATGGCCTAATCGAACGTATTAGCAATGTATTGAACATCTAATCAAACGACCACTTTTTTGAACTTAAATACAGGCTTGAAGGTTGTGGACCCTTGTTGCAAATCAGTGGTGATTATTCTCTAGAGTTTTATACCACAGCAAAACAATTGATATGTAGAAAACCGTAATAGGTTAAACACTTTTAAGCCAACATAAAAAATCCTTCCCAATAGAGCAAGGCAGAAGTAACATAATTGCTACGGAAATTTAGGTCTATAGCTATATTTTTCCTCCTCACTATACAGTAATTGCTCTTCCGATCTATTAGGTAACCTTAATAATATAATTGAGAAAAATAATTATTAGTATAACATTAACATACTAATAGTTCTCGTATCAATATAGTGAATCAAACTAATGTATCATGAAAAGCTAGCTAACGTAGCCAGAAAATAAATAAGTCAAAAAGTGGAAAATTAGACCATTGCTACTGAATACTATCTACTGTACAAATTGTAACAAATTTGACTCTTAGACAACAAAATTAACATAATTCACCCAAATGGGGCTTAGTATCAGGGCAATGTATCACATATATTTATAGTGTCAAACTGTTGTATCATACAAACTGATCACATGTTCTATGTTAGACTGCATAACAACTAATATAGCAACTAATAACTAGCCGTATTGCATTCTAGAATAGGAATCGAGATCTTAGTGACAACGTGCTTCCTTTGACTTTTGAATGCATTGTTCATTGCGCTAGAACACTGATTACGCCGCCAATTGTTGTTCTTTTTGTTCGACCTTCTTTCACCTTTTCTGATGCCATGATACCACGCACAACTACGTCCAACCCGACGCTCAATGACAACAAGAAGGATAAATCAAGAACAAGACACAATGATAATCAGGCTTAGCATAATCAAGGCTTCTCGCCAGCATGAATGAAATTCTTCTCTCCAATTGGCATCTAACACTAAGACAAAAAGAAGAGTCCCTCAAACGTTGCTTCATCGTTCAGTTGCATTTTAGTTGCTTTATTTCTAAAAAAAAATTTATTTAATTAATTAATATAATAATTAATAAATTCGAGTGTGGATAATATGTAAAGTAAACAAACTATTAGAGATTAATTAATGATCAAACACATATTTAAAGTTCAAAAATAGAAGGAAAGATAATCACAACGTGATCTTCGCAAGATTACGGAAAGAATTAATGAAGATTCTTTAGATAATACTTAAGATATTATTTTTTGAAATTACTCGTTTAGATATTAAAGAAATAAATATAAATAATAATAAATAAGACTAAAAAATATATCCTTAAATAAAGGAGTGTAAACATGCAACAACCGGGTGTAAATTTGCAATATAAGAAAAACTTAAGTATATATGTAATTTATTACAAAAGTAGGGTGTCATACCTAAATTTCCCTTAGATTTACTGACGTACAAAAAATTTGCAAGTCTTTTCATCCCAATCATTTTAATTCACCTGTGAAATTTGAAGATGAACCCCAGAAAACCAAATTATTACAATGCAAGTAGTTGCCAGATATATAAGAAATTTATCACTGATCGAGGTTTTATTCCATTTTGCGCAATCTTGGAGAAGCATAATCTGAATCCTGAGACTCAGGGTGCTCTCTTTTCATACTCTCCATCAGAACAATTAGGATGGAGTTTTGTCGCCAAAACGGTCATTTTGAAGTGCAAGATTGAGCGAAGGTTCAAGAGAACCATTGGAAAGGGAAAATATGAGTTGGATCGATAACTGGAGGGAGCCAACTTAAAAAGACAGCAACTCAACACCCGCCGGTAGCTAGATTCTGATTTCTGCCAGAGCTCAATAGCATTCTTGTTTCACAATGGGGAGAAGTATATATTGAGACAAAACAAACATGGTAATAGCCCCAAGAAAATTCTATTGTCAAGCGAATGCTCTATTACACGGAGAACTCAGATGATACTCGATGATAAAAAGGATTGTACCGTACAATCTGAATCATATCAAGACCCATTTGCATATCCACTATGTACATCAAATGGTACCACTCAGTTTGTAAACAAAAGACAGCACGAAACATTGGTGTCGGCCTCACGATCCCCATAAAATTAGAATCGGAATATGCAAAGGCCGTACCTCAAGGATTGGCAGCAAAGTGGTTAAATATTGTTTCAAGTGTAGATTGACTGATACTGTACTCTGAAATACCAAGTATATTTCTGCAGGAAAAGATTTTTCCTTAGAATTTGAATCTGAATTTCGATAGAAAATGCAAACAGAAAGGGTAAAGTGAAAACAGTACTCACCTGTTTCTTTCTATGTGCCCGAAAACGTCTGCAAGTGAGAGGTCTTCTCCATAAGGCAGCTGAGAAGAAAATGAAACAAGTGACTTACTGAACTTAAAAATAAGAACAACTAGGGAGACAAATATCGACTTAATCATCCTATGCAAATGTTTCTGTTGAAACTAACTAAAAGCTTCAGGTTTTACATTAAGTGGTTAAACATGGTACCCATGTAGGTAGAGCTTCTGAGTCTTAGAAATGTGCACCCATCATTCTTTTGGTAAAGAATAAATCCCGAGGGTGTTGGAATTAACAAATGAATAAATATAAGCTCTATTGAAAACTGGCGATTTTATATGAAGTGATTTGGTCTTGGTGGCATTCTTAATTGAAACCAAAAATATATAAAGCCTTCAATATAATTTAATTCGGGTTGAATTTCATGCCGACAACTAAACTTAGCACTTGTTTGGACTTGCTACTAAGTGATTATATCAGCCCAATATTATGAAATTGTCTTTTTTAATAAGGTGGGCTTTTGATATATAGTCCTGAAAATAGGCTTCTTTTGAGAGACTAATGAGTCTAAACAAGAGCTTAATCCACTGACAAAGAAAAAGAATTGTGCTATGCACACAACTTTTGTACGCAATCCTTTTTACGCACCCATGTGGCAGGATCCTGTTTCTTCACACATCACGTCACTTCTAAATCTATGGCTATCACATAGGCCACATGGGTATCAGGGTGCGTAAAAAGGACTGTACAAGTAGAATAATTCAAAGAGAAACTATGATTTTTTGGAGTACCCACAATAAGTGACTAGATAACCAACTTACCACAAATCTCTTTTCAGATTTTAAAGGACGAATTCAACACGATAACCCCAAAAATAAATTATGCGATAGAACCTTTGACAAGTCCAGTACCTGATATTTAACACTCAATCCATTGCAACTTTGATAAGTTGCTCCTGGAAATGAAGATTGGATGAAGGAATCAATGGCTGCAAACTTTTCTGTGGTTAGCCACCATTCTGAAAATATTGGTAGAGGAATACCACCTGCACAAAAAATACCAGAAGGCATAAATAATATTAACTAATTGGACAAAAAAGAGGAAATTTCAAGCAACATTAAGTGAAATACGAGCAAAGAAAATGTAATAAAGAGGCTATCAAGAAACTGATGATTAAGCATCTTAACGGAAATATCCAAATGACCCTGATAAACAATCCAAATTTCCACTAGGTCAACGGTGGAGATTAAGATTTAACAATCTCAAATGGATAACCTGTTTTAGATCCATTTACATAAATGTGCCTACGTATTAGGAGAGATTTTTTATACCAAAAACAAATTAAACAGATAAGAAAGGAGAACATACCATCACGAACCAACTGCTCTGATAACTGTTCACCAAGAGCCCCACAAGAAGCACTGTTTCCAGATACAAGGGTCTTTACTCTTTCTTCATTCCCAAGCCAGCGTCCAGTTCTTAGAATCATTTCTTCAGATAAGCTGATCTCTCCAGCTGACACATTTTCAGATGTTATAGAGTCGACGCCCACAATACATACTTCCAGATCATAAAATCTACTCCTAGGATGACAAGGAACGTCAAAGAGCTTCTCTTGAATTATTTGGCACAGTGTTTCCAAGTCCAACGAACTAACTTCCGTGGGTTTAACCTGAAGACATGAAAAATAATATATAAAACAAATAAAAGCAGCAAGGTTTGGTAGTTTAGCACAATGACGGGTAAAATAAAATAGAACATAGAAAGTAGGACGAAAATGAACAAAATACCTCTAGTTCAAGATGATTCCCAAATCTATTTTTCAAATGCTGGGGGCTTCCAATGCATCTTAGCTTGCCTCCAACCTGAAGATCCACGCAGAAAACAGGACAAGAAATGACTCTCTCTAACAAGCAACGCGGGGAGGGGGGGTTTAAAGTGGAGTTTCTTCATTCTTGTCCTGTCCACAGTAAAGCGTAACACAAATGCAAAAGAAGAGTACCATTATTCCAATCCTAGTACAAAGAGCTTGAGCTTCATTCATGCTGTGGGTAGTTAGAATGACAGCAGTCTTCCCTTGTCTAGTAGACAAACGTGATATAACTTCCCACATGAATCGTTTAGCAATAGGATCCATACCTAAAATAGTAAAGCATGAGAAACGGAAGAAGATTCTCAAGTTATATACCAGGGACAAATATAGAAGTTACCTACCTAAACTAATTCAGTTAGCCTTTATTACGTCTTTCACCAAGTATCATTTTAATTTTTTCTTTTATATACCTACATCATTTTAATGTTTTCTTTAATGCCCGCCAACCTCAAACGATGAACAGTTCTCACCAAAATTTGGAGGGAACCAGCTGAGCTCAAAGAACTTTTACCCTCCAATTTCATTAGCTCACGCAAGAAAACTATTGAGATATATTTGAAGTTGATACTGCGCATTATCAAAGAAACACAGAAATAACTACAGTTTCAGATTAACTTGCATGTCACCAAAGGAAGTCTAGAACTTCTAATTTATTTGGAGGATTAATCGAATAGCAATTCAGAGAGCATCATTGAACTGGAAGTAGTAAATAAGAGGTAAGTACCAGTAGACGGTTCATCAAGAATGACGATAGGGGGATCTCCAATCATTGCAATTGCAACAGATAATTTACGTTTGTTCCCCCCACTTAAGGCATATGATTGTTTACTAGCATGCTTCAGCAAGTCAAACTCCAATAACTTTTCCTTGACAACCTGCAAAGAACCGTAAATTGCACGAATCACCAGTATATCATATCCGAAATGCAGAAAAAAAAATATCATTACGATGTTCATCATGAATCAAACAAATCCAACAAAATGGGGTTGCCTTCCCCTAGTAAATAAAATTTGTTAAGGCAGGCAAGAAGGTTTAAATGTAAGCTAAGGAAAATTCCTAATAAAATGGCGACATTTGGCACAATAAAAAAGATCTTAAAACGTACTTTGGATGATAAAAACTATGAACTGTTAGACTCTGGAAACAATTGATGCCAAGTCCTTACTCTTATGGAGTTTAAGAGAAATTAGACGGTCTAAACGAGTCTCGAAGGTCTAGACTTAAAAGCTTGGAAATAGAAAATTCCAAAGTGGCTTATATCAAGAATCATGAAAACAATTTTTACAGTAAAAATAACCCAATTAACCAAACTCCATTTATCCAACATCAAGCTAAGCTGATTTTAAAGCAAGACGCATTGGAAAAAGAAAATTGAAAAACATTACCCCTTAGAAAATTGCAGCCAGCTATTAATACTTCCATACCAACTATTCCCGCATTCAAATAGGCATGACAACACAGTTTGAAGAGAAACACATCAAGGGTCAAGACAAACAAACATACATAATCAAGCTCGTACTCTGGGACTCCTTTTATTCTTGCATAGAGTTCAAGGTGTTCCCGGGCAGTGAGAACGTCAAGCAGAGCATCAAATTGTGGACAGTATCCAATCTAACATGTAAAGAATGAAATTTAATAAGTTTGACATATGTGATAAAAGATTAGTTAGACAAGCATCCTATTCATCAGTTCAAGAAGCAAGAAAACTACAGAAGAAAAATCTACTTACAAGTTGGCGAGCTGCCTTTGGGTTTGATCTTATATCTTTACCAAAAATGAATGCAGTTCCATCACTAGGACATTCTTCTCCTGCATTAATCAAATAGGATAACAATTATAAACCATCTTATTTAAGAATTCTGTTGTTCAGAGGGAGGGAAAAAAAAAAAATAGAAAGGAAAACAATGCAGTTCAAAATGTTCAGATTAAAGAACTGGTTAGTTGCATTTAGTCAAAAACAAAATATCTTTAAATTCCTCTGAAAAAGCATCCTATGGTGTTAACTTTAAGGTGATACAGACAAGAATTTGGAAGAATTTGGAAAAAGCATACGATGGAGAAAAACGTATAATTATCGTGCCAACATTTGCATAGTTGTCCAGAATGATAATCATAAAGGTTATGGATACTTTTCTAATCAAATTATAGATAATTCTCACTATGTTCAGGAATACCAAAATATTACACAAGCAATGTAGTTTTGATTGTAGAAAGTGGTAGATACCAGACAGCATTGACAGCGTTGTCGTCTTCCCTGCTCCATTTGTGCCTAAAAAACCAAAACACTCTCCTTCTTGAACAGAGAAAGTCAATGAATGAACAGCAATTTTTGGACCATTCTGCTTTCCTCCTTGATACACCTAAAATTGCAAACTATATTACGTGACTTAGTCATAAAGGGAAACTTATATATTTTAGCATCTTCTTGTACCTTCCGAAGATTATGCAGGTAGATCAACGTGTTACCCCCGGAACCTGATGGTACCCTGCTTCTCTCTGTTTTTACATCTATGTCTTCCTCATGATCAGGAAAAACATCTTCTGAGGAAGTTCCAAGAAGAGGTTCCAAAGAGCTACTAGAAATGGCAGGGAACGATTTTTTCTTATTCATCCACAATTCACAGGCCATTGCGAAGTTTATTTTATGAAGAGGCAACAATTCAAGACCAAGTGTTATAATAAAGTAAATGATTCCCTGCAACATATAAAAGAAGTTAATTGGAATATTAATTACATCTACAGAGTGAATTTTCAAAATTTTACTTTGAAACTGTTGACATTGAAAAAAAATACACACACGAAGATCTGTAGCAGCTGGCTACCAAAAGAAAATTGATCAAAAAGCTTGAGGAGCTTTTTTTATTCGTTATTTAGTGCATAAAACAATAACATGGGCTTATAATACTGTTCACTCTTTGCATTTTTATAAGCTATGCATTTTGGATTGCAGACTTTTTTTTTTTTCTGAGGAAAGAAGAAATTTATCAATGATAGAGAGAATACAAAGCAGAGGGGAAGTCTGTCCCTATGAGAAGCAACAACCCAACAAAAGCAGAAAAGCATAACCTAAAACTAGAAGAGGCCACCACCAAAGTAACCCAGAAATGCATAAAATCAGCAGAGCCAAAAGGCAAGAGCCAAGAAAAGCACACAGCAAGAGTTCAACAAAGAACTTGCAGACTTGTAGGAACTTGCAAAGCAGTTGCTCCTCTGTGGACAAATCTAATTAGATGTTCAGCATTCCATAGGGCTTAGTATTAATTTGCAGAGAAAAAGGTTTCCTCTGCATCAATAGAATATGTTGTTCAATCCTCCTTTAAAAAAAAAAAAAAAAAAAAAAAGAAATGCTTCTCCTAATGGTGGGTAGTATTGAACCAAATAGAAGAAAGTCAAGCAACCAAAACCATAAATATGAAAAGAGTAGAGAGAAATGGTTGGACAAATAACTGGAGACATCTTGGAAGGCTTACAAAGTTGAAGTCAATCAAACAGAAATTGAACGGTATCCTGGAATTTCTGTTTGGAATTGTAGCAAGATAATGATACAACTTTTGTGTGCGTTATATGTCATAAGTTTTTTGATACCAGCACACTAAGAGCAGTACATGGAT
Organism: Nyctanthes arbor-tristis; assembly: GCA_963692815.1. NCBI lineage: Eukaryota > Viridiplantae > Streptophyta > Magnoliopsida > Lamiales > Oleaceae > Nyctanthes > Nyctanthes arbor-tristis. Next base: position 74,431 of record CAVNYN010212940.1, read on the forward strand.
AATACAGAGTTTCAAAAGAAAATTTCAATAACATAGTTTCCAAGAAAATGTTCAAACAATTCTAAAGCTGCATATTCAATCAGAAGAATTTAATTTTGCCAATATTGTGAAAACCTATGCTGATATTCTTCCCTTCCGCCTATTTAGTGCTTGTTTGATTCTCATTATGAGTCAAATTATAATGGGAAATTATAATAAGTTGAAATGAGTGGTGGAGATTTAATTGAAGTTTAAAATGTGTGGTAATAGTTCAGCAGTTGTCAAATCAGCGATAGGTGATATTATAATTAGAAAAATAATGAGTATCAAACAAGCGTTTAGTAGTATGCTTTCTGGAATATGCTCAAGACATACCAGTAATCTAGCTGTACTTTCTAGGTAACTTTTAAATTTATGAAAAAGGAGTATGATCAATATCAATCTAAGGCATAATTTTTCTTTTCGTGAGAAATATAATAATATGGAAGAGTTCAATCATGAGATGTCAAATCTGAAAAGATAATCATATTTGAAGAAACAATTTTGGAATTTGGCAAAACCAGGATTTTCACACCCAACATAAATTAATAAATACATGCGGTCTTAAGAGAAGAAAAAGAACCTCTGCAGCCAAATAACATATAGAGGCTCCAGTCACATTCCAGTCAAAAACACTATCATCAGATCCAGTTTTCATTCCCTGCCGTAGAAGAGCCAACGAAGCTAATCCATCGGCAAAGCAAAAACCTGGTGATAATCTGAAGAAGTTCTGCAAAGAGTAATCAATTGTTAGACAAACAGTTCCATTGTTCCAGCATCAGACTACTCATGTTTGCAATACAAACAAGAAATGTTAAACACAAGCATGAAAAAGTGATATGCAACATTTAGTTCATGTTTGGTATAATTAACGAGTTCTATTAATTTCTTTCATGTTTAAGAGCCTTTTTGGATTAGCCACTTTTTCCTGCTGTTGAGTAACAAACATTACTTATTTTATAAATCTCTTCCTCGATGTCAAAATAAGCAACTTAACTATTAGAAGTTTAAGCAATAAAAAAAAAAAGGGAAAAGTAAAAGAAGTCCAAGAACTAGTGTCTTTACTATAAGTGAACTGTTTAATCTTACTCAAAACATGCTATTAATCAGTACAATGATTCTAGCAAAACGAAAAAGACTTTTCTGTCATTCTAAGCATTTCACCTAAGATCGTGAATACTTTGAACCAACCATAAAGGGCCAACTCGAAATTAAATCCTCATGAAAATTTTAGTGAGGCAATCTATCCCACACTATTGTAAACAAATCAAAAGACAGAATTCAATATATAACCCAACCTTGAGAAGAGAATTTGCATGAGCTGTTGACGTTATAAGCCCCATTATAAATGATATGACCATAAGAATCAGCCCAGTGAAAAGATGTACCAAGAGAATCACATTCTGCCACATATATTTGTAAAACTTCAGCATTCTTGTAAGACATAAAGGCTACTGTTCATGTGTAAGATGTAAGAGTCATACCTGGGCCATGCTATGTTCGGAAAAGAAAAAGGTGAGGCAATATGTAGATGATGCAATTGCCAGTCCATATTCCAGGAACATGAGGATAGTTGGAAAAAAAGAGTCTCTACCAATAAACTGATCAAGTCCTGAAGAAAGTATAACACATTTTTTATTGTTTCTTAAAATTTGTAGACTAGAATGTGAAATTGGCAGAATCACTCATATACCCTTTATTTAGGAAAATGTCTATCCATGTAATTATGTGGCTAATACAAAAACTATGTAATACAGAAGTCCAACTACATACCAAATATACAAAAGAGAGCTACCGCAAAAGATGACGGTAACAAGAAGCTGATGAAGTCCCATAAGTACGTGGACATCCAATATGACAGTATAGATACCTGATTAAGCATAACAACCAAAGAAACAAATATAGTGCCAAATCAAAAGGCAATGGAAAATAACAAACCCCCCCCCCCCCCAAAAAAAATAAAATAAAATAATATTAATAAAGTAAGTAAAAATAAAAAATAAGAAAAGGTAAACTCAAAAGGCAATGGAAGAACTTGTTAAGCTAAGCCATTTAAAGAAGAAATTCATACCCCACTGATAAGTTGTTGATGCTTAGCTTTTACTTCTCGTTCCTGCATTCAAGAATGCATACATTTAGAATCAACAAATTAGCATATATATGTCAAAAGTTTGCTAAAAGTAGAACAAAGAACTTGTTAAAAACTTCTTAACATGAGCATACCTGATAACTAAAATTTGACATTATACACAAGTTAAAACGATAAACACTTTCAGGTAACACAAGTAGAAAACTTTGACATGATAACATGAGCAATTTGGCAGAGAGTCATAGAAGAAAATCTTAATAATATCAAAATAGAAATTTTGATACTTAATGGCCTGTAATGAAGATAAACTCTTCCACTGCGTGCTATGGCTGCCAGTTTCCCCATGAAGATTCTTCATTACCCCATTTATTGGTGTCAAATATCAAGTATACTTCTCCAATTCTATGTGCATGCCCCATTTAAAATTTTTTTAATTTATTTTTGAACTGACTCAAAATCTCAATGCAACCTTGAGCTATATAAAGAGGATAAATTTGTTTATTGGATTAGATCTGTCTTAAACTCAAAGAGACCAAATTCAATTTACATCAAAGGCCTTAAACATCAACTTTTTCAGTAAACAGGTGGGAGTAAAATCTGAACCTTCTCGTCTGTTGAAGAACCTAATATTCTACAACAGGCAGTTTCCAAATGGTACAGCAACTTATTGTGTCAAATGACAGCATATTGTCTAAAGAAACTACTATGTCATATGTTATGACAACATAATGAAAAGGAAGTGTTATACCCAAATCTAAATTTACTTTATTACTGATAACCACACAGATAAATGCATAGGTCTTAATGATCAATAGATATTCTCATATGTACTGTTAAGTAAAATTCTTACCTTCACAATAGCCACAGCAAATGAAGCAGGAATAAAGGAAAAGGCAATAATAACAACAATAGCAGCAGAAAATGCATCCAGATCCTACAAATAATTTGACTTCCACATTAAAATAGGAAAAGAAGATAACTTCACGAAGAAAAATCATTATATACATAGGCATTGCTCGGACAGAACAATCACATTGTAGAGAAGATATCAATACACTCTTATGCACAAAAGTATGGGTTGTCCGTCCACAGACAGACGAATGAGAATACATATTACAAGATCTTGCATAAGTATGAAGTCTTATACACACACTTGCTAGAAGAATGGTCATAATGTGATTGTAACTGCTCTTAGACCCTTTGGAAGTTGCTTAAACCATATACTCCCTCCATCCCACATATATAGGCTTGTTTTTCTTCTTTCGAAGTCCAAATATATAGGCATGTTTCTTTATGGAGAAGCCTAATTTACATGACTTATTAATTAACCCATATTTAATACTTAGTTATAACTATCAATTTTAAATTGTACTCATCAAATAAGGATAAATTTAGGAACATGGTTTACAAAATATATGTTTCCAATACTATTCTTAATCTTTGTGAAAAGTGAAAGGAGCCTATACAAATGGGATAGAGGGAGTAATAATTATTTTAACCATATCAAGAAGAATGAAAACATTTTTGGAATATCTTGCATGGAAATTCTAGTAGAAATGCTGAATTACAATAAGATGGAAGAATTAGACCTTCCTAGAGTTAAGGATTAAGTCATACTAGATATTGCCTAAGCCAACAAAAAATAAAAGAGTAAAGAATATCAAACCATACATGGTGTTGCTGGAGCTGGCTTTCTGTCATAGGCAGAGGGTGATTCCGCGTTTTGATCGTCATATTTTCATCACGAGTAGCAAGCCTCAGTATTGCCGAGTCAATTAAATTAATAAAGGTCGGCGCAGAATGCTGACAGGAACTGTTGTGCAGAACAGTATATCCTAAACTCCCATCTTCACCCTGATCATCCATAACAATTGCTCCATACCTGCGCATACAGCTTAAAATTGCACAAGGATTGACAAATAGATAATCATCACATGCAACAAGTATTACATATTAGAGACACTACACTAGCTCATCTAGCACAGAACAATAGATCTGACAGCCCGACAATTAAGTTCAAACAAGGAGTGGCAATAACAGAAATCGAATATTTACCACAAAACAAAAATTACTAGCCCTGAAGTCATCGTCATCTAATGGCAGCAGAGGCATCTAATTTAATCAGGCGTTTATACTTGGAGGAAAAGAGAAAAAATAAACAAAAAAACTCAGTTGTCATCATGGTTGCAATCTCCAATTCAACAGATCCAAAGAATTCTTTTTATAGGGGGGCACAGCTATACACAGTAACTTTTCCAGTTTTGTATTTCTCAGGTCAAACAAATAACATAACCAAAGATCTATGTTGCTGCAAATGTTCCAGCAAAATTCTTCAATCCAAGTTAGGACAATAGAGCGATCTCTTCAATGACATTTGTAATAAAAACATCAGAGATTGCATCACACTGGTGTATATAACTCTGTAACTAAACTAGCCTAGCAGCCTCTGCACTCATCTCCGCCAAAACCCGCCATGTTTTGAGTTAGGATATTTCATGTGGTGTATAAGCTAGGTTTAGATCGTTTGGGTCAAATCATTTACCATTTATTTACATTTATATTTACTTCAATTTGTTGTTGTCTTGGATCTGCCCAGATGTGAAAATATGTTTCAGGACACTTGAAATCATGGAGTTTGAAAAGGTGTGTCTCCTATCTTTATTATTGATTCCAAGTGTAACCTAAAAGAAAACGTAGCCCCATTTGATTCATGAATGAAACCTGTGTTCGAAGGCTAGAACATGTTGGAAACATCAATTTCTTGAAACTTTACGGAGAAAAACATAGATCTGTAAATATAAATATGCAGAAGAAAAAGCCTCAAAACTACATACCTTGACTGATAGGATTCATTATAGCTAGACATCAGATATTCACTCATAGAAAGTAATTTTGGTCCCAAAGTTGGCCCTGCAGCCTCTATGGCATCATCCAGGGCCTTCTGCGGATTAGGAAACCTGTATGTTGTCTGTTTAAACTTCTGAATCCAGCTCCCATGGACATGCTCTGAGACCTGCATAATGAAAAAAAATTATACAGGAGACACCTTTCCATGGGAATATAAAGAAGAAAAATGAAAGAGAATTACAACCTCTTTTGCAATTGGCAAGTACAGATCAAAAGGAATTGGACCGCCCCCACCCCCACCAGCTAATAAAGGGTTAAAGAATGACGTTGTGAAGGTCAATGATTGCTGATCAGGATGCGGCTTAAGCTTGAGAAAAAGAAGACCCAAAAGTAAAAAGACGGCAGGAATTAGAAGCTGGAATACTATTGTTTTCCGATCTCTTCGAGCTGATATCGCTCTCTTTATCAGTAGTGCTTTTGAATGTCTCCAAAATGTTGAGCTCGAAAATACACAAGAGAAACAGCACTGCATGCTTAAGAACTTAATTACATTTAGCACTGTAGCAAAGAATAGACTGCACGCTTTCCCAATTACTGAAAATATCAGTCCAGAGACTTCAAAATAACTTCTAAAAAGTTTTGGGCAAAAGGTTGTCTTTGGAGCATGACTTTGCAAGGTCTGACGAACATTGTCATGTGAACCTAGAGACTTCTGCTCACTAGAGCACTCAATTTCATCAAAATCACCTCCGGCAAGATCTGAGGAATACTTCCTCCAGTGTTGTGACTGAAATGCCAAAACTCTCAATGCCAAGAGACATATTATCCCCATAGCCAGTTGATCCAAAGCCAGGATCTGATCTTTGCATGCAGCCCTCTATTTCACGAAACATGCTTTCAAAGGAAGATGAGGATGTAAGAGGGAGCTTAAATGAAATCTCAGTACCAACCTGCAGAGCATGTTGGATAACCAATTATTCAAGAGTATATCCAAAAATTTCCAAGGTATCAGCGTTTTCATTTCAACTAGCAGGGTGTTTCCCAGAATGGGGAGACTCTGCCTTAAACAATTCCGCATAGATGTAACATTTGCCAGTATATGAATATAAATTTTCTGAAAGACCATTAAAAACAAAGAAATTGATTGCATTAATAATTAAAAACAGCTGAGAAAAAATGAGTACTTCGCTCACGCATGTTGCTGTTGGAATGTGACGAAAAACAATATCAGCAGCTGCAGAAGCACTTGCTGTAGTCTGTAAAGGAGTATGGTTATAATACGGGCAATTAAAGATGCCTAGCAAGACAAGTGAACTTGAGATGGAACACACCTTTACCAGAGTAAGAGTATAACCAACCCCATAATGGTGCTTCAAGAAAAGTGAACTGTTAGAAAATGAACAACTAAGTTATGAGAATGACACATAAGGCCTGACATACAGAAAAATACAACTTCCTTTCATGTAGAACCTTTCAAGATGGCCTTTCATGTAGAACCTTTCAAGATGGCCAAAGTTCCTTTAGACTTCATATTTTCTTTGGTTTGAGTGGGGTAGACAGGATTACCCCTTTTCCCAAGAGCTAGTGTCCATTTTTCTCTACGTGTTGTAATATCCTACACTAATATTATATATAGCTACAAAGGCTTATATCTTTTCGTATAAAGGAAAAAATACTGAGAAAGAGTGGGAAAAACCTTCCACAGCATTTTAAGGAACCATTAGCCATGATAGCTATCCGATCTCCTAATACCTCAGCTTCATCCATGGAGTGAGTTGTCAGTAATATTATCCTTCCTTTTTTAATTTTTTTGATTAATTGCCATGTCAACCTCATTGAGTAAGGATCCATTCCACTTGTGGGTTCATCGAGAATAATGACCTGTATAAAGTAATAGAACATTTAAGCAGGATTCACAAGGAGAAATGACAGGTCTTGTTACGGAAATTGAATAAACCTTGCTATTTCCAATCAGTGCAATGCCAAGTGATAACTTCCTTCTCATACCCCCAGAAAGAGCCTTTACCAAAGTATTTACTTTGTCAGCCAAACCCACCTAATGATGTATTATCCACAAAAAATAACTTGTCAGCATTTAATATATATATATATATATTATATATATATATATATATATGTTAAAATAAATGGGTTATGTACATCATGCTTGTACTAACAGGTCAATTCATCACAATGTTATTCCAAGAGTAAGGAAAGCAAACAGATGGAAGAAATCTGCTTTTTGAATTGACATTATCATTAAAGAGATCAAAGGAATCTCCAAGTCTGCACTCATTTCTGATACTCTAGTCAAGCTACCAGCTAAAGATGATATCATGTTCTAATCTTGGGAAATTGAAGACCAATGTTAAAATGTTGACCTAGCTCAGTCTTTCAGTTTCTCATGTATTCCTCCCCTCCCTTCAGCCGATAATGCCATCCAATTTCTACTGTGCTGATGCACACTGTATTTGGGCCACTACTAATTTTAGTTGAGTGCAGTCAATTTATGATGATTGCATGACACTAGGATGTCCCACTTGTCGTGAATCAAGCTAACAACTCAATTAAGTGTAATGAACAGAAAAAATTGTTCTCCCAAAGTTCTCTAGCCAGAGGTAGTAGAAGATACAATACCGTACAGTTGTATCCCATATAAGCCATTGTCAATTGGGTGTATCTTTACCTCTTAAGGCGGCAACAGACCCACCTAACAGCACACTCCAGTGCTTGCTTTTCCATAGGGATTGTAATAGTAAACTTCTATCCACTTAATAGGGAAAATGGTGGGAGGGGTAACTGTGGAATATTAAAGAACATGGCTTAGTACCAATATTATAAATAGGGAGGGGCGTTTCTGTGGGCAAGTAGAGATTCAGTTATCAAACTAGAGACATGTTGGACTCTCAAAAGCTCCTGAAACTATATTAAGGGCGCTAAAATATTCAATTCAATTATATATCAACCTATGTGTTGATTTATGTATATTCATTCAGCAGGAAAAGCACAAATGTACTTGAGATTTTACTTTCACAATTTAATCTACGTAAAATCAGACATTAGCTTCACAACATCTATTCGAGCAATGGGTTTACTTCAATTCAGCTCCAACTGCAGATTTAAGCAATCAGGATCTTACCAGACTGCGTGCCAATAATAAATCATAAAAGATAAAGAATTTGACCTAGCCAATGTTGTACAAGTCACATAACTTGCTAAATGCACCCTTAACCTTTCTAATTGTCGGATAGCCACTCTAATAATCACTATAGTTCTATTATGTATCTGCCTAGTGTCCTTTTGCTTAGTTAGCCGTGTAGCATTTTTTTTCCAACATTTTCTAAGGGCAGAAGCAACAGGTAAAATATTACCACATGTTTTTTATTCTCCTTGATCTCTCTTTGATTGTCTTTTATAAAGTTGCAGTGAGAGCTACTGCTTGCTATGTAAGAATTGCTATGTGTAACTATCATAGATATTTAGTGCTTATTTTGACTATTTATTCATTTTTCAGTAATGTTCACCCTTTTCTGTTTAAAAAAGAAGCTAAGAACACATTTATTATTTTCATTACTGGTCTCACTTGAGGTATAATTCTGGAAGATAATGTGCTAAAACACAACCACTTGGTAAAGTCTTATAAAATGAGAATAAGTCCAACCCTGCTTCATGAGCAGCCATAAGAAATACCAAATGCGGCCAATGTTGAGAGAAAATTGGCAGGATCTTGAAGATTTGAATATATTTAATGGATGATTGCTGGATCATTGAATCTCAAATTAAAATGAATGAATCCATGAATGAAAAGCCGTGGTAGATGTATTATATATAAATCAATTTCATTATTTTGTGCAGTACTCTGGGGGACCAGGTGTTCCCCACACTGATCCCCATTTTGGGATGAATGAAGGTGAGACTTCCTTTCCCTTTTTATTCTGTGGTGAAATGTAACCTAGAAAGTTCCCATGTTAAACCCCTCCGAAATAATTGGACGACAATGTAACAAGCACATATGTGAGTCAGGGGCCTAACAAAAATCTGAATATAAATTGGTAAATGACAGTATTTGGAAATACAGATACCAATTGTTTGTAGTAGAACATGTAAAAGAAAGTAAGAGAAAACAAATCTATAATATAAAGCTCAAACAACCTCAAAAGAAATGAACTATAAAATTATGCGAACATCATGAAATATTTACAACCACAAAAGTAACAAACAAAAGAAAAAAGAAAAACAAGAACCACTTAAGAGTGTTTGAGCAATACATAATTCTCCAAGCTTATTTGTCCAATTGTATTTTAACTAAAGACAAAATGTAACTTGCAGGAATCTAGGAAAAAATTTATCATCATCAAAACCCTATTTTAAGATTAAATAGACCAATATTTTTATTTGTAATCACTCATAAAATAAGGACAATCCACACACCAAAAATTAAAGGCAACAAAATTTTCAGTTCTATGACCTCTCACCTCTTTCAGCAATAATTCATTTGTATTTTTCAAAATCAATCAAGTAAAGAACATCCAAAAGTTACCAAACAGGTTTATATTAGTCAATCTTTACAATATAATATAAGGAATATTATGAGAGAGACTTTACTTCTTCTGCCATTGCAGTGACAGCATTCTCCAAATAGTCTTCATTTACACCTTTTATATTAGCGAATATTTCCAAATGCTCCTTCACCTGAGTAAAGAAGATATAAGAAAGGCTCCTTTCAGCATGGGCATTGATAAGATAGAATTCAGAAACATATACTATGAAGCCACAAGGAAACTATCTTGCAGCCTGAATCTTTGTCATTTCAGTCCATCAGTGCAAATTTTTATATCCAAAAAGAATAAAGGGTCAAATCAAGTATGGCTAGTGCAACTACAGAGGACTTTAAAGAATCATTGACTTTAAGGTTTGATTATCATTAGAACAACAGTAGAGAAATGTCCACTTAGAGCTGATAGTAATGGAGTATGAATGGAGATACTGTGTATAAAAATATACTAGAAGAAAAGGGGGGAAAATAGAGGATTTTTCAAGTTGTAGACAATACAGCTTCAAGACAAGTCCAAAAGGAAAGAAAGCAAAAAATCAAAGATAACACTTCTCTCAACAATGTAAGCCTTTGGATACGCATTTATAATGAACATCACTATATAATAAGAAAGTGATTTTAAAAAGTTGGAAAATGAGGTGTGGGTAGACCCTTGGGATTAAAAAGAGAATTTTGCAGAAAGATAAGCACACAAAAGGACGACCATGCTGACGAAAGACTAGTCATTAACCTTATGAAGAGAAATTGAAAGCAAAAAAAATAAAATTAACAAAACAGTTTGCATCAGATTTTTAATTGAGAAAAGAAATTTTCTTACAGTCAATTCAGGGAAAAGAATGTCATGTTGAGGGCAAACACCCAAACTTTTTCGTATCTCATCCTGCAAAACCGACAAAGTAACTGTAAAATAGGAACCCCACAAACTAATGTTTTCTACGGTTATTCACTGAGTATGAGAAACAGTAGATTGACGACATGCATAATACAATTAAGGAACTATATAAGCCAGTTAATAACCTATATTCTTTTACTCTGAACTTACCCGAATCAAAATACGCAACATGTATGAATGATCTCAATCTGGAACTTTAAAATGATGCACAATAAGAACGATCAAGCGCTTGTTTGATGATACTTAAAAGTTAAGAGATCGGAAGAGCCGAGGTCAATATGAACATTTTAACCTCTCATTTAATGGGACCCATTCATTTTATCAATTTCTCAACCACATATTTTATCAACTTCTTAAAAAGTTTTATCAAATTGGGAGTGGCCCTAAAAGAATATAACCATAACCAGGCATAATCCTAATAGAATATGATTTCAATTCTTTCCCTGCTACAACACACTAATTTTAGGTACTTCAGAAGGACCCTCCATTTGTAATCTCGACATCCTACTCCACTTTCCATATTTGTAATTTTTGCCATTAGTAACAAATGCAAGGTGAACCATAGAGACATAGGAACAGGATAATATATCTGAACCAGTAGAGTTTTTAACTTTGAAATCACTTCACTCAGTGCATACTGCTGTAGACCTATGTTCTGTACTCTGCCTCTCTCCCTAAGAATTTTAAGATAAAAACCTAGAGTGTTTTGTACAGCTTATACTTTCCAGATTAGACATGTTAGTGCTTAATTTATTACAATGGATTCTCCCATGACTATCAAGTTCCAGCTGAAACATAGAAGGCCCCATTGAACACTACTTTCAGATTTATCTACCACAGGTTACTGGTTATTTAAATAAATTAAGTAATCGCACCTAAAATGAGTAAAATTAAGATTCATCTACCACAGGTTACTGGTTATTTCATGTCATAGACATGTTAGTGCTTAATTCATACTTTCCCGTTTTGGTAATCGCACCTAAAATGAGTAAAATTACTGTTATGGTATTTGGTTAAGAATGAGTAAATTTCAGATTCTGAAATAGGTTTCTCATCCTTAACATAGTTTAGAGAAACAGGGCGAGCTTAAGCCTAAACGAGAAGCAAATTTACAATTTTCTGTTTATACAAGGCTTCTTTTAAAGAGTAAAATTTGATACTAGAATTGAAAGGAAAGGAGGGGGGAGAAAAAGAAAAGAAAAGAGGAGAAATAAAGAAAAATAAAAATAAAAAGCTAAAACCATGTATGTCGAGAAAGAAAGTACTTGAATAATTTACGAAGTAGCTCGACTTTTCTTTCATCTTTTGTTTAGTCCTTCATGGTCATGGATTAATTTCACCTGAGAGACGATTTAATCATTTTGAGCTGTTTGGCGTAGGGGAAGCTTATTGCACCTATTATGTGACACATCCGGAAGTGTTCAGCCATCAAGTTAAAAAGTTATTAAAGTCCATTTGATGTTTCGGCTCTCGAGAAACAAAAACTTGATGCTAAATTAGAAAATTACCATGTCTGTCAAGATGCTCTTTCCAAAAACTAAGGCATCCCCTGAGGTAGGAGGAAGAAGGCCAATGAGCATGGATATTGTTGTGCTTTTCCCAGCTCCATTATGTCCTTTAAAATGTAATTCGAGCTAAATTACCAAGAAGAAACAAGTGATATGCTGTAATTGAACGAAAGAAACAAGTTTCTGTGCCACAATATATACAGAGAACGAAATCACAATTAATCACACACACATCATCATCCAAATAATATATACAGGCTTCAGTGTGCCGGTATCTGTGTCTTGTGTGTGCATCTACTTCTTATTACATTCAATAACCCCCAGGTGGGCTTTTTTTTTGGGTGGGGGGGGGGGGGCATTCAACAACAGAAAACATGAAGCACAGTATTCCACATCTTAAGTATTTTCTTTAGCCTTCCACAGCGTATGTGGCTATTTATTCATCTAATTATCTCCGCTTGATAGAATTATCTTAGTCGGACATAATAAGTAAAGACATAGCCCGGGCAAAGAAATAGGAGTATACATAGCCCAGGCAAAGAAATAGGAGTATACTTGCTACACAGCTGATTGAGAAGATATGCTCACCACGGAGTATCATACGTCCACACAACCCTTCTTGATTATTAAATCAAAGATAACGGTGCAGATTTTTATTATTGCATGATCAAATTAATTATGATCTAGAAATGCACAAAAAGCTTTTAGTTTTTTTGGCTAGCTAAAATGATCAACTAAAAGGAAACAATATCCTTCTATTGTAATAGAATCTTCAGTTTTCTTCCCATTCCAACCATCATTTATTTATTTAATTTCACACAGCACATACAATCCCATTTTCTGATGTTTTACATTTCTATATGAGATCTCTAGAAGTGTAAAAATCGCGTTGGCTATTAGGATGCTTGGTGAAACATAGGCTGGCACATGTATTCGAGCATCTAAAAACGTCTGTGTAAACTTCCAAGGAGAAAACATAGCAAAGGCAAACCAACCAACGGCAGCCCAAACAATTTGACATTGTCTAAGATTGATGGAGAATATAAATCAAAAACAAAAAATAAAATTAGTGGCAACCTAGAAGAGCGAGAATTTGATTTTCATATAATGTCAGCTGCAAAGAATTAACAGCGCAACAGTTTCCTTTCTTAGTACTGTAAACCTTCTGCAAATTCCTCATCTGAATACATCTGTACAATTAGATAGCAAATTCATGAGCACAATGTTATCTGCATGCTTATACTTGCACAAAATTGAATCTCAGATGTTAAAAGATTTACCTGCCATCAATTTCCTGTTGCTTCATTTCTAAGCTTGTCATTTCCAAAGCTGGTTTGTATGCGTCTTTTTCTAAAAGATTAGCATTTTCCAGAGAATGACCAGCAGCTACTTGTGAGCTGGAAGCATACTGTTCGCCAGTTCTCTTCTTTCTCCCAAAACAATTAGAAAGCAAGAAGTTCCAACAACAACCATTCTCCTTGTGTAGAACCTGATTTTGTATAAAATGCTCAAAGTTGTCTTAAAGCTTACAAAACATTATTTGTTTATGATGTCACAATCTGGTGTCACAATTTACATTCACAGAGTCAAGGCAATGGAAGATCTCAAATAAAGTTCTAAAAGAAAAGAAATGGCATCAGGGCGTCCAGATGTGCAAATATAGTACTTTCAGGACAAGGAAATATACAAGTAAATTAAAAGACATACCTTATCAAGGAAAAGCCCAATTACACAGTACAAGAAAGTATCAAGCAACATCATCAGGAGACAGACCAAGAAGTTGACCCCAGAGGAATCCTGTAGTAACAATGAAACTTAATAGAATTATAATTGACAATTAGAATAAAATCAAGACTTGTTATGAAACATACCCGCCAGATGTTGCTCCATCGAAGTCCAACATGAGCACGCTCATAGTCAGCAAAATTAACTGACCCCAAAGCAAAGGCTGCCGGTGAAAGAAAAGAGGCCATAACCTTTAGTACCCTGCAATTGGACAGAAAGAATGTGTTATACACCAAGCTCAAAGATTGCTTATAGTCATGTGGTTCTGGTACTTACATAGAAACAGACTCGTCGTTGACAGTATAATAAGGGAAGAAGGCCCCCAAAAAGGAAAGCGTCCCCACTGCTACTGCTGTCTTGGCCCGTGTAAAGAATGTAGAGATCAGAAATGATAGCATAATTGAGCTAAGTCCAAACGAGAAGAAGTATATGAACACCAGTGACTTGTCGCTGTACTTAAAAAGGGTTCCCATTGTGCACAAAGTGATGATCCCGGAGGAAACAGCAAACTGCCAAACCAATAAAGCATTGGAATGAACTTATAAGGTCAGTCTTCACAAAACAGTATGAGGAGAAGGCTTCCATGTCTTAAACAAGGTACAAACTTAGGGACTAAAGTCACAAAAGCCATGTATTAAAGAGTCGAGCGACCGTGTGTAGAATGAAGTATCAGTATACCACAAGAATATTGAAGCACCAAATCTTATCCTACTTAAGCGCAGTTAACTGTTGGCCATGTGATCATGTAACAATGATTCAGATAAGAATAAATTCATAAACGTATTACATGCAATAGAGGCCATGAATTGATACCTGCAATGCATATGTAATAGAGGCCATGAATTAATATATATATATAGATAGATAGATAGATATCACGCAACTTGCAGTATGGCACTTGCAATGGCAAACTGACGATCTTACCTGCAATGCATATGTTATAAACCATGAGAAATGGAATATCTCATCCTTTAGACCCATCATGTAAAGACCTTCTTTAATCTTCAGCTCCTGATGCATTAGTGAAGGACTCGTCATAACAAGCTTATGAAGCACAGACTCCTCTATATGGACATATTGACAATGAAGAAAAAGAAATCGAGAAAAGTCCCAAGTGATCATCACCTTTTCCAAGACAGAATAACTAATCAATCGGGATATCGGATACAGAAACCCCAGCAAGTACCTGTTCAGTGATATATATAATTAAACAAAGGTCCTAATCCATGGCAACAAAAGCTCATGCAGAGAACTCTCTCATTAAGTTGGAAAAGGTTCAGAAGACGATAGAACACGTCAAAGATTTTCATACAGTACTCCCATGACTGTCTTGACAATGGACTGGAACTCATCATCAGTATATTCATGTGTTGGGAACGGGGCTAATCTTATGTTTGCAGGCATGAACTTCATCCAGGATGTCTTGATTTGGGATTGTATTTGAGATATCTTTGACACTGAACCAACATCCCCAGTCATTAAGTTAGTCTTGTATTGCTGTGCGGCATATATAATGATTGAATCCACGACTTGTTGAAGCTGCAAGACCATGAAATGGGAAAATTATTTGGATAACTTTTCTGCAGTTTCTATCTCAAAAATTAAGAGACAAAAGGTAAAGTCACCATTTCAAGAGAAAATTGCTTAACTTAGCATCATAATTCAATGGTTACTGCTGCAAAAAGTCTCAAATTCTCTGACTCAAGAAGAATGTGTGATAAAAAGATAGATTTATCAGTTGGACAACACCACTCCAACCCCAATCACACACACACACACACACACACACAGAGAATAAGCAGAACAATCTCATTTGATTATCGACTTGCTTTCAAAAAATAAAATAAAACAACCTTGAAACTGCATAATTCTAGAGTACAACGTTTTATTCTTGTAGGAGTATTTGCCCTGAGTTCACGGAATCTTTGATGCAAATGGAAGGAACCACCCTCATATTTTATGGCTACTATAATTGATTCAGAGTGAATGAGGACACCTTAAATCATCAGAACTTAATGACATCGCCAAAAATGTGACATCATCAAATTAGACAGTTCCATTCCTTTTAGCAATGTCAGCCATGGAATATACAATTGTCCATAACAGTTAGTAACAAAATATGACATATATTCTGTCACATAAGTCTGTTTGTTAAACCATTTATAATTGGTCCATTTATTTATAGTAAAAGTAACAATCGTATTTTTGGCCACCTGTCAACCATTATATTTGTTCGACGCATACCATTGATGTGATGATTTTATCACATCAGTAAAAATGTGTCAACCACTATGGTTCCACTATAAATGAAAACATTTATAAGTGATTTACCAGAGGGAGATTTGCTTGTTTTTCATCTTCCTCAATCATCTAGTTCAGTTATGGACAAAAAAGTGGAAAACATGTTTGAAATTTTCATCAACTTTTGCGAGTATTAATATTGAACTGCAGAAACAAGCAAAGATTTAAGGGATTTAAATGCAACTGATACTAAATCAGTGGTCATATTTTATTTCCTTACGTAGATATAGCCAACTATGAAGCAATATTTTGTAGTCTATATATGTAGTTCTTGTCAATGATTGGAAAGGTTAAAATAGGTACTAAGGCTTTTTTTCCCTAACGGAAGACATAAGCTTGAAGACACATTAAGGCTTAAGCCTCAACATAAGCAATCTAAATCAAAGAGAGCTAAAATAGACAAAATAAAATAGTAATTAAACAGCTTTAACAAAAAAAGGTTGTTAAAGTGGATAACAAAAGTGCTACGGGAACGTATTCTCTTATAGAAGGAGCTTGTAAGAGTTTCTTTAATTAGGAACTAAGAAGAAAAACAAGAGATGAAAGAGAATTAAAAAGAGTATAAATAAAGTAAAAATATAAGAAAATAAATATAAAACAGTATTGCAATTGATATTGCTGAACTTTTGCAGCCTTAAAGTCAGAAACTTGTTGGAGAAGTCTAAAACAATCAGTCTGAAGGATGGGAATGTAGGAGATTGAAGGCTGTAGCATTTTACGTAATATTTCAATAAATTGATGGGCTTAAAGTCTTGTGTTACACAGAGAAAAATAAAAACAGATGTATGGGTTTTAGGAGGGAAACAAAGTGAAAATTAAGAAGAAAAGCATACAGAAAAGCACTCACCTCATGTGCCTTAAGGCATGCACATGGAAAGTGCACCTTGATCAATGAGGCAAATGCCTCATAAAAATAGTTTAGAAATTTGAGTCTCAAGAAGCAAGGCATCCTCAGGCACACGAAGCAGACCTCTATGCTGGATTTAGCACTACCTTTCATATCATGGTTCCCGTAAATTATTTTTATATACAAATTAGGATATTGGTCTTCTCTATCTTTGTTAACACAAACCACCTAATACAAAAGCTTAAACAATACAAATTAGGATATTGGTCTTCTCTATCTTTGTTAACACAAACCACCTAATACAAAAGCTTAAACAGTTCAAGGGGTTTAATTACAGAATAAATTCTTCAGCATGTACCTTCAAGTCTTCAACTCCAAGCCGGATTACTTATAATTAATTAATTATAGGTTTGACACAAACAAAATTTTCATTAAGGGGCGGCAGCAACACTTCAACTCATGAAATTTGCTTATTCTAATGCCATGTTGAATCATCTCATCTAAAAGCTTAATTTCTGAAGTATTTTGGCCCTGCACACCTTGTAAAATGATAAACTAGAAGAAATTTCAGCTATCTATACATGAATTCACATCATCAATTACTAAAAGCAATTATACTTAGCTAAAATTTAAGAAGGATAATGAGATCATACAGTGAAAAATCCACTGTAGCCGTATTGCATAATTGGTATTGGATTCACACCTAGTTCCAGGTCATTGAGATATGGACCATTAACATCCATGATGGATGTAACATCAGGAAATCCTGAGAAAGCCCATGTGTGGTTAAGGCGTATGCTATAGTCAAAAGACTGAGGACCTTGATGATGAAACACGATTGCTCCTTTGATTTTTGGATTCGTAATGTTCCTACAGACATCGAAATACAAAAGGAAAGCGTGTTACAAAACTATGTTATAAGAAAAGAAAACTTGATTAAGGGACATATTTGCTTAGCTGAATTCTATACAAACTACTCCAATATAGAGAACAAGAAAAAAAATATTTTTTCTCATTATCCCCGTAAGCTGACCCTGAATCAGAGAGAAGACATTGTAGACTATATAATATGAGGAGAAGAACCCCCCCCCCCCCACACACACACACACAAAGATATTGAGGAATCCAAGTACAGGATAGAAGAGTATTAACAAAGGAGTAAAAATAGCATTATTTCACCACTAGATAGGCGCACCAAAGGAAAATGAGAATGGCAGTATCACAAAATAAACAAAACGGAATGATAGTTTGTGCTGCGGAAAGTGAAGAATAGCTAGAGCAAAAGGAGAATCTTGGTTGCCTGCTCATAATCAAATATACAAACGAGATAACTCATAGACCGGCAAAACCTTCTCAATAAGTCAGATGATATCTAATTGTGCTTAAAAGTAAAAGTACATTTAAGTTATTCATTTGCTAATACAATTCTCAAGTTATGTCTTTTAGTAAAAAACTTATTTTTTCTAGAACTTATTTTCCAGAAAAGTAACTTCTAACACAGCCAAACATGCTCAAAGTTCGCTAATAATGATGAAAACTTGGGTGAGGTTATAACCCATGAAATTTAAACTGAAACTGAATTTTAACATCTGACTTCATTCAAATACAAAAGCATCAAGTAACTTGTGGAGTCTAACGAATAAGTCATTACAAAAACAAGGACTACAAAAAAATAAAAAATAAATAATAATAATAATAAATTCTCTACGCTAAACAGACCAGCAATGTATGCATTGGAGAAGGACTAGAAACTGAACATTTGAACAGGAAAAAAAAAAAAACTTGAGAGACATCACTTCAATTCATTGAAAACCTCTATTCAAGTTTTCACCAAAATAGCCGCATAATGAACTTGAACAAGAAAGAAAATAAGTGAAAATATAACTCACTTTGTTTTATCATAAGCAGCGTAAAGATCCGAGCGTATGTACGTCTCAAGCTCTTCTTCATCTTTGTAAACCCTTGAAGTCAGCTGCAAAACATTTTCATGTACATTTATATTTGAAAGGGAAAAATGTCAATTATCCAAGACGAGGAAAGCAGTAGATGCCAACATCATATATATAGACTTCAAAACTTGAAACTGGATGTATTCAAATGTCCATTTGGAAAAATAAAGTTCTCAGGCAAGAATTCCAAAATATTTTTGTCTCAAATGTGCAGAATCTTCTGTATTAGAGTGCATGGTTATTGAATGTAGTGCCAACAGGAATATGAAAATGATGTCAAAATAGAAGAATTAGCACTGGAACTGATTCAACAGATAAACAGAATTCTTTAAGACCCCAAGTATATCATAGCTCTGTTATAATACTACTCCATTCGCTTTTCCATCTTCAATTTAACGCTTGGAGTGGTTATTTGCAATTCTAGTCCAGGTTCATTGGTTTATTTAACAGAACTTACTGGGTGTTAATTTTTCCATGTTACAAGGTGGATGCACAAAATTATTTATTTCTCTATTTCAAAACCATCAATGGAAATCACAAGTAAGGATAATCAAAACTGGGATTATTGACAGGATTACATAATTATTAAGGCATAGGTAATACGAACAGAACCTTAGAAAATGAAATTTAAACTCATACCAAGTAGTCTGAAAAGACGAGAGATTCAGCTGAAAAAAATCTGTTTAATGTGTACCTTCAGTAGAGGAAATTTTAATGATAATATATCAATCATCGTCTTTGTCTCATCTGTATCAGGTGCAAAGGCTAAATACTCGCCCTTGGAAGATAATAATTGCAAAATTTGGTTGAAAGCCGGCGACTTATCACTTTTTCCCACTTCCACAAACATGTCTTTTGTAATATATCTGCACAGAATATTGAGATAATAAATTAGCAATATCTAATTATCTATGTAACATTATATACCCCTGCCCTAAATAACAATAACTTATAAAATTTAGAAACTAGTTTATGTCATTTTATATGCTCCCTATGTCTCAAATATATGGTCCACTTTGCTTTTTCACAAAAATTAAGAAATGTATTAGAAAGACACATTTTGTGATCGATGTTCCTAATCCGTCCCTATTTAACGAGTAGAATTCAAAATTGATACTTATAACCAGTATTTAATAGGGGTAGATTAGTACTGTAATGTAAATTAGACTTTAATTTGGAAAGAGGACTATATAATTGGGACAATCCAAAAAGGAAAAGTGGACCATATATTTCGGACGGAGTTGAGTACTTAAACCTCCATTCTTCCATCCTGGAAATGTAGTTAACAAAAATCTTCTATGGAATCCAATCACAAGTCCACTTTCTAAGTTACGCGATCTCAAAAGTATTTCTAAACCATTAAAAATTTACTCTTCTATGCTTCAGACGTTTCTGTAATCGAACAGTATATATAAAGAATAGAAAGAATCGAGAAAAATATATATAACATATAGAGGTAAATAAGCTGAAGAAAACGTACGTCTGTGGTGGATGTATTTGTGTATCGACTCGTGTCCTTACAGCAATAAGCAGCAGCATTACAATGGTCGGAAGTAAAATCTGGCCATTGATTAATCATTAGTGATTAAGCAGAGTTTTACCTTCTACCTCCATCAGCAATAAGAAAAGTCTGACAACCTCAAATTAGCATAATATTTTTACTATAACTGCGAAAAGATTAGAAGATTGTAGCACGTATACATAAGAAAATAACATGAATGGCAAACTAAAGGAAAAAAGGGGCAGGGTCAAATACCCTGAACACCTCAAAATAAGATGAACACTGACTTAAAATATTGGAAAAACCGTGATTAAATTTAAGGACTGATCCAACAGTTTAATAAATTACAACCAAATTAGCAGAAACTCATAGGAAGTATATAAATTCAGTATCCATTACTTCATAAAGATTCCTTCATTGAGATCTGTATTTGAGCATATTAGTGTATCATTGTCTATACTCAAAACTCAATTCATATTGGAACTAGAACTATAAATACCACTTGAAACCTACATAAAGGCCAAAAAAGAAATCAAGAATTCCAAGCAAATTGGATCAAGATCACCCAATAGTCATGTATAGGCAAAACGTCAACATTGATCACACTTCAGTTTGAAGCATCCATCTAAAAAAGATCAAGCAAAATTTCAACTATAACACTGCTCTTAAAAGTAACAAAGAATTCCTTCAAAACCAAACGAAGTTGATGATGAAGGTTACCCGATAAGAAAAATACTTTCATGGTATCTTCAGGACTTTCTACAAAAAGGATTGTATCTCACACATCGTAGACACACTTAAAATTCAATTTTGGACAATCAAATTCATCGAGTCAGCCAGAACAAGAAAAATAAAAATGCAAGAGGAACCCCAGAAAGGAAAATCAAAAAAAAAAAAAAAAAATTAAAATGATCGATTAAATTCCATCAAAAATCAACATTTTCAAGAAAAAATTAAATCCCAAAATCATGCAAAGATGGGGTCCCCCCCCCCGCATTGGTGTGTGTTTGTGTGTGTTTGTAAACTAAGATAGGGACCTCAGCACAGGTAACAAAAGGGTGACGAATTTTGAGAAGCCAGTTCTTGCGAAGCATCGCCTTCAACTGTTTTCTGGAAGACCTCATATTCTCCTTCTCTTTGAATTTCTCCATGTAGGGCTCCAGTTAGAGCACGCACACACAAATAAACTGAAACCCAGAAAGAGGAAAGTGGAGGAAATTACATATCAACATACACAAGCACAATTATTCTTACAATTCAAAGTGGCCAAGAAGAGAAGAATCAGCGTACCTTTACGGTTGTGTGGGACATATTTGGAAGTTTGTGTGCAGCTTGAGTGCGTTTATGAAATTCCTGAGAAATCAAATGCTTCCACCTTTTTCTTTATTTTATTTCTTTTTTATTTAGAAACGCTTTTTTAAATTTTTATACCATATATTCTTTCCTTCTCTCCTTGGAGGAGTTTTTTTTTTTTTTTTGCCCCCTCTTTTATTGGTTTAAAATATAATAGATAATACTAGAATATCGCACTATGGCAGTGCCAACCGAAGATGGACATACAACATAAAGAAAAGGGAAGATAATTGAAATGAAAGAAGAAGATGAGGAAAAATGAGTGTGAGGACGGACAGACAGCCATGTCTTATTTTTTTTCATCAGTGGGGGAGAAAGCATCATTTCAGTTGGTCATAATATTACCAGTCACTCTTCTCTCAACTAATTGATATGGTAAGAAAAGAACATGTAGCAATAAGGACCCCCTTTTTTTTCCTTTTGTCGCTATCAGAGTAATGTGCTAAAGTTCTACCTAATGGTAAAAATGGTGAAAAAAGATAATGTAATAAACTGCTGAATTTTTTTTAGATAATATATTATAAATCATGATTTTTCTAATCAAGAAAAAAACGTAAGAAGAGAGACAACGTGTTGGTTTTATGAACAATTCGCATTAGTGAAAAAAAAACTTATTTTCTTTTTTTGAGAAGAAAAATACTTATTTTCAATAAAATTAATAAATTAAATTATCTTGACATGGTTTCACATTATTTTTATTAAATTATTATTACTAAAACTATTCTACATTAGTTATTATTTGACAATTAATATATATATAAAATAAGAGTCTCAATCGAATTGACAGGTTGGGCACGCCAAATTTGAAGGTGTGCTTAGAAACAAATACATCCACCACTACTGATAATCAACTTATGATTTATATATATATTTTTTTTTTTGGTTAAAGGAAAAATAACATTGGGTCTAACCTCTGAATTTTTAGCACAGGGTCTCCAGTTACTTTTTTTTTTTTTTTTTTGACATTTCACCTACACTTAAACATATTTAAAAAGTATGAAATTTCACCTCAATATTTCATTACAATCTATAATATTTTGAATTTGGATTATAATAACTGGGGCTAAAACAACAAACCTTGTTAGCGCTATATGTCTATTTTTAAAATAAAAATAGGTCAAGTTAGCTACTTCTATGTATAACATATAACACATGCAACATGAATCTCCTCGGGTCATTTTCACTCTTGCAATTTCTACTTCTTATCTTTCACTCTTTCTTCTATTTTCTTATTATTATTATTACTAGATTTTCACTATGTGCGTTGCACGGGCATAACAACAGAAATTAAAAAAAATTTAGGGCAATAAAGAAAGATGACGTCTCCATCATTTTCCTAGTATAAAACTAAGCTTGGATTTTTTTTTTTTTTTTTTTTTTGATTATTGAAGGAAGAAAGTTTTATACTTATTGTAGTTCTAACTATTTATAATTAAAAAATAAATATTAAAGCAACTATACTTTAAAAAAAAAGATAACACAGAATTAGCAATTAATTTTCTGTTAAATTTCCAAAGGGAAAGGATAAGGAAGATGCAATAAAGAGATAATTCGGGAAAAAAATAAAAAAATATAATTTCACATATGACATCATTAGTGACATCACCGAAATCCTTGTGAAGCCAGACCATTGACGGGAAAAATCATACCAGATAAACTTCTCTTATTATTAATATATAGATTATTATTATTATTATTATTATTACACTATTTATTCTTACATTTTAAATAGAAATAGAATTCTATCTTGGGAATATCAGGGGAAAAAAGAGAGAGAAAAAATGCTAACTGAGTATGAGGGGTTAATTATAACAAAAGTTATTGAACTTTCACTCTATTCTCAAATAAGTCACTAAACTTTAATTGTTTACAATTAGATCACTGCACTTTAGTTCAATAGCAATTAGGTAATTCAACTTCAATTGCTAACAATAAAATCACTAAACTTTTATTTAGTTATATAACAAAGTTAAAAAGATCTCTAACTATATGTCTGATGGGATTATTTTATCATTCTACTAGACATATATTGACAGATAGTGATCAACAAAGTCACTATGAATATTAACATGAACTTCGTTATAAAAAATTAAAGTCCAAGAAAACAAAAACATAATACACTAAATGGAACATTTTTGGATAATTTTGATTTACTGCAACATGTCCGATGGCATAATACTAACAAATATCTGGTAATAGATGAGAACTACATTTTTAGAGATAAAAATTGAAATAATGATTTGATGTTACTAAAAATCTTGGCATTCAAAATTTATCTTGACATAATAATTATAAATAATTTTCGACGGATTTCCATGTCAAAGTCTTGATGTGATCTAACATGTTAGCAACCTTTAATATAGGTCATTAGTGTTTTAAATAATCCAACGGCCTATTTATTGAGGGATATGATTGCAATTAAACTAAAGTTTAGTGATCAAATCGACAGTAATCAAAGTAAACTGGCCCAATTGCCTATAAATTGAAGTTACTTATTTAATTATACAAGTATAATACAAGTTCAATGATCTAATTACTACAAATTAAAGTTCAGCGTTCAAACTACAGTTGAAGTGAAAGTTCAATTACTTTTGGTACAATTAACCCAAATTTTTAGCTTATAGTTTATCCTCTCTCTTTTTTTTTTTTCTTTTTTTCATTTTCCTTTTTAATATAATATAGGAAATTTTTTTCCTTTTTTTTCTTTTTTTCTTTTTTTCTTTTTTCTTTGGGTAAGTAATCACCACATATGCGGCAACTGGCAAGTGCCTTCTATTGAAAAGAAAAAATTGTAATTAAAGAAAAAAGAAGACAATTGGTCTTTCTGCAATATTTTTTTGTTCACTCGTCATCGTGACACAAAAGACAAATAAAAACAAATCCCTTTCACTATTATTAGAGTATCATTACAAACAACAGAATAAAGAAAATCTTTCCAAAACTAGCCTCTTGACCTTTCCACCCAAAAATCGTCATAAATTTGTGAATAATGATATGTGTCCACCCAGGCACGTGTCTACCCCACATTAATCGTATTGAATTCTTTATTTATCGTGATAAATTATAATTTTGTCATGAAATATATAAAAAATTCAATAAAATGAGATATATAAGGAATTTAATATGGTGAATGTGAGGTGAATACGAGATGGGGTGTAAATATATTATGTAGCATTAACCTAAATTTGTGCTTTGAATGGAACTTTTGGATATTTTTAAGGAAATCAGGCAACTTGTGACTTGGGACCAGTTTATGACATCTTGGACAAAAATTGCTATTTTGCAAATTTTCACGTTTAAAAGGTGTTATTTCCATAGATTTCAAATTTTCGGTGCATAGTGATATAGGGAAGAATTACTTCAACCAGAAAAAGCTCGTGCTCTAAAATTAAAAGCCTTAGAGCCTTTTTTCTTTCCCATTTTCTTGTTGTTTTCAGTTTTTCAATATGTTGTTTAATGTTTTCATTTTTTTTATACGTTAACCAAGAACGACAAAAATTTTTGTAGAAAAGGTTCCAACATATGAGTCTGACTATGAAAAGAACGTCCTTCCTTTACACATAGAGGACTTTTTTAGTTGGCTGCCAATTTGGCAAGAAGAGTGGGATCAAGTGGAAAAATCAGCAACATAACTTCTCCCATCACCCCCAACCTGTCATGGACCTACCAAAAAAGTTGAAACACTACACCCATACACCTCCTCCTTCCCTTCAAGCAAGTGCAAGCTGCAATTAAGTTCCACTCCCCGTCCTCCCAACTCAAAAAATTTAAAACCCATTCTGGCGGTGCCCAAAAAACTCAGAAGTCGTCCCCTCGGAAACCATCTACAACTCGGGTTCCCCCTCGAGCATCTGCAACAGTATCCCCCCTCCCCGGGAGAAAATCTGACTGTTCCGACAACTCCAAAAAGTTCACTGTCCATCTGAAGGAGTCGAGGAATAATGTGGAATTGTAGAAAGTCGAGGAATATTTGAAAGTTTTGGAGAAATCTTGAACCTTTTTTGGTGAATTTGGGGTGTTTGTTTTTATACGTAATGTGTCGAAAAAATAATAATAAAAACTGAAATCCAGATAAAAAAACATAAAGCAGTGGCATCTCTTTCAAATGGCAGCTGAACCTGAAATTCCAATTCCTTACCCCCGTCCCCCCAAATCGGAAAACCATCTTTGACCGTTCAGTAGCAACTTGCATTTTTTCTCTTTGAACTTCCGTAAATTGGAAGCCAGCTGGTGCGTTCCTGACATGCGGTGGAGAACAACGGCCGGAGTTAGGCAAGGGGGCCGCGCTTCAAATTTTTCTTTTTTTGGGAGGGGGTTAGAAAATCGATTTACAGAGGGTCGGGAAGGGAGAATCGGTTTTGCGAGTTTTGGAGGAGGGAAGTGGGTTTTGTGGTTATAATTTTTTGTGGGTGCTTATATCTTGCCAAATCAGATGCCACATAAGGACGTCCTCTCCTTGTAAGGGAGGACGTTCTTTTTTTAGAAAAATTCTTCAACCTATTCTTGGTTATTTTGAATGTCTTTTATGTTTAAAAGAAAAAAGAGGAAATTAAATATCTTACCCCTTTTTTTTGTCCTATCATTTTTACACTATTATGTTAAACTATTTGCTTTTGTATCTCATTTTATTGCTTTTATACCACTAATTATTTAATTTTAATAAATCATTTTAATTATTTGTAATATTGATTTATTTATTTTATACCTATATTATACATGTGTGTATAAATATATTTATATATATATATATATATATTGGTATAGGTACAACCCTCGATGTAACACCACATCCCCCACCCTCCCCCGTCGCCGCCGCCGCCGCCGTGGTGCCCACAACCTGCCGGCGCCCCCACCACGACAAACCCGCTGCCACGCCTTACCACCCACTGGAAAATTTACTATTTACAACCCCACCATTCTCCAAGCATGTGTGATTATTTTGTTACTTTTGCCGTCGAATTCAAAACTAATGATTCATTGCCAGTCCAAGAAAGATGACCTTGGAGTGCGTAGACTTCTTGTCAACCAAACTTTTAACTAGAAAATTTGTGAAAGCTTTTTCCTAAATGCAGTGTTTTTCTGTCATTTGTGTTGGGTAACCAGAAGTCTAGTTTTTTATGTTTTCAATTGGAGTGGAGGGGTGGAACGACAAATTGTAACAGTGGCCACAGATCTGTTTTTGCAGTAGGTGATCTGTTTCTGCTGTGAATGCACAGATCTGTTTTGCAGTAGGCGATATGTTTCTGCTGCGAACGCAATGGCGATCTATTTCTGCAATGTTACTATGCAGCAGATGATCTATTTCTGTGCTCTGTTTCTCCAATGTTTCTGCAATCTATTTCTGCTGCTGCGAATTATAGTAGCAATGAACAGAAGACGCCAGTGTGGCTATTGCCGATGGGCAGTTCCGGCCGTGCTTTTTCCTTTTTTATTTTATTTATTTATCTATTTCTTTTGGAATTTCACACAGCTTCAATCGAATCCTCATGTTGCCTTTTTAATTTTGTTTGTTTATTTTTTTTAAAATTTCAATTACATTGAAGTAATCTCGATGTGTTATTATTTTTTAGTTTGTGGTAACAGTGTTTTTACAGTGATTGTTACTATGATTTTTTCATATGTTAGTATTTATCGGGGTTGTTACCATCTTTCAATTGATTTTTTTTTCTTGTTTATTTTCCTATGTTACCACTCTCTTTTTGTAATTTTCTTAAGTATCATTTTGTTACCATTTATCGGGTACGTTACTATGTTATGAGTATGAAATTTTTTGAAAGATGTGGTAACACGTGCGAAAGTATTGTTAAAATTAAATTTTCCCTTGATTTTTGGTAATATTATTTTTTAAATGTTATTTTTCCTTCTTCCTTTTTTTTTTTTTTTGGTTCAATGAGTCATGGCGGCAGTGGCTGCCGCGAGGGTTGCCCGTGGTTGTAGTTTGTCAGTGGTGGTTGAAAGTGGTGGTGGCGGCAATGGTGAGAAGGGTGATTACTAATAATTATTATTCATAATAAATTAATTAATACTTAATAAAGTTAAAATTCATAAATAATTAAATTTTAATTATTTTAATTAAAATTGGGTTGAGGTAGTTTTGAAATAGAAGATAGTATTTCTGTAATTATTTTCGATTTAGAGGTAATTTTTAAAATACTACTATAAATGGTGATTTTTATGTAAAGAACCCAAGAAAAAAAGAATTGAAGATTAGGGAAAAGAGTAAATCAATTTGTATGCTAAATTATACTCAACATTAAAATTATAATGCGAGGAGAACATGTCATAGCCATTATTTTGAAAGCTCGAAAACTTAGAATTTGACTGCCTTATTATTATTATTATTATTATTATTATTATTATTATTATTATTATTATTTCAAAGAAATGATTGCAAATGGCACAAAATTGTTTACACAATTCATAAACACAACACATATTTCATATTAAATAAGATTTTAATTTAGAAATAAATAAAAACAAAAAAAAGGTCAAATCCCATTACATCAATGAACATAACAATTTATTTTCTCAAAAAAATAAAAAATAAAAATGAACATAACAATTTTATTTTATTTTTTAATACAAGGGGATTTTAAGGGAAGTGACGGAAATTAGGGGAGGGACAGATATAATTTGAACCCAAATCTTTCCTCTCGAAACGTGAGTTACTATATTTTATCAAGAGAGATATTCTCCCTACAAGTATATATAAAAAGAGAACATTGTTGTTTACCCGTTCCTTGATGCATTTTGCTCACCATTCCTCTTCAATTACCTCTAATTGTTCATGTTCTTATTCAACTACTTTTAAGTTCCTCCACAGAGGAGTCAGGTATTCCCATCACTACTCTTTATGGTAGGATTCACCATTAAAGTGATATACTAGTCTATATTTTTATGTGTCTACACATTTTAGCTATCAATTCTTAAAGTTTATAATTTTGGAAGTATAGAATTTTTATTTTGTCCCTTAGAATGAAATTTGGAGTTTTGAATATCTCAAGTAATTTAAAGGGCTAGCATTTCATGACCAAATTTTACAATCCTTTTTTTTTTTTTTATGTTCAACTTATAAGTATAACTTGGGATCTTACGTATCCCAAGGCCTCAGCCTAGCTAATGAGGCTAGACCTTGAAGGCATCAAATGTTATTTTCTATTATATCAAATATTATAATTTATTTCAACAATGTAGAAGATCCAAGTATTCTAGTAGCATTTAAATGAGTTTTCCACACTCTAAGTATAAGGGTTCAATTCTCTTCCGACATTCCACTTGTAATATTAAAAAAAAAAATTGTAGAATTTCATAAGTAGCTTATTTTATATAAAAGTACCTTAATGTTTGAAGTTGCTGTCAAAAGGGGGTCCCAACCGTTCATTCTTGCAGT
This sequence comes from Nyctanthes arbor-tristis, assembly GCA_963692815.1. Taxonomy (NCBI): domain Eukaryota; kingdom Viridiplantae; phylum Streptophyta; class Magnoliopsida; order Lamiales; family Oleaceae; genus Nyctanthes; species Nyctanthes arbor-tristis. Next base: position 103,466 of record CAVNYN010212940.1, read on the forward strand.
ATATACACCCCAATAATTATAGTGGGTTCAAGTTATATGATTGATCAAAGTTATACACTCCAATAATTATAGTGGGTTCACGTTATATGATTGATCAAAGTTATATGCCTTTCCTTCAAAAGAATATTCTATTGTTGGTTGACGAGGGAAAAGAATGGGACAAACAATATATATATATATATATATATATATACATATGAAGGATTTTATTTTGTCTATATGTATATAAGTTATTATACATGTGTATATATATGTCAAACATTTAGGCTACAAGCACTTCACACTTGTAGCCTAGATGTGTGCCATGTGTTACGCACATGTATAATAACATACATGTGTGGACAAAATAAAATTGTAAAAAAATATATATATATATATATATATATATGTCCTTACATGGCTACTCCAATCCTACTTGAGGCTTATCACTTCCTTATATATTAACTTCTTCAATGGACATGTAACGTTGTGTCCCAGTTGATCTTTACTTGAACACGCTTTACTTGCTTGAGACAATCAAAACCAAAAATCCTTTCTGCACAAGACAACCAGGTGTGGAAGTTTATTTCAAGGCGTTTAATATTCAATGAACATAATAATTAAAGGGTAATTATCAGCTAACGTCCCCAACCTTTCAACAAAGTTGAGTTTACGTCTCCAACCTTTGATTGTAGTCTTGGGGGTTTCTAAGCTTTTAAAAGTGTTACACTTAAAGTTCCTGAAACGGAAACTGTCAATTCCACCATTAAAATTAAGAGTATTTTGGTAAAATATAAAAAAATATTTTGATATTAAAAAAAAGAGAGTTTTGGGGGGCGGGGAGGGGGACTTTGGCTGCCGGAAATGGCAGGGAGTCTCCTCCCCCATTTGCTGCCGGAAATGGCAGCCAAAGGGGGAGACTCCCCCTTTTTGACTGCCATAGCTGCCGGAAATGGCAGTCAAAGTGCTGCCATTTCTGGCAGCACGGGAGGAGAGGAGTCTCCCCCCTTTCGCTACCAAAAATGGCAGCCAAAATTTACCAGAAATGGTAACAAAAGTGCTGCCGGAAATCCCCCCTTTTGGCTGCCAAAAATAGCAGCCAAAAGCTGCCCTAAATGACAGCCAAAATGCTACCATTTCCGACAGCACCGGGAGGGGGAGTCTCCTCCCCTTTCGCTACCAAAAATTGCAACCAAAATCTACCAGAAATGGCAACAAAAGTGCTACCATTTCCAGCAGCAAAGGGGGAGACTCCCCCCTATTGGTTGCTGAAAATGGCAGCCAAAGGGCTGCCGGAAAGGTCCCCCCACCAAACTTTCTCTTTTTTTTTTAAATATTAAAATCTTTGTTTTTTTTTTGTATTTTATTAAAATACCCTTAATTTTAACGGTGGGATTGACGGTTTCCGTCTCAGGGACTTTAAAAGTAACACTTTTAAAAGGTTAGGGACCCCCAAGACTAAAATCAAAGGTTGGGGACTTCCGATCTAACTTTGTTGAAAGGTTGGGGACGTTAGCTGATAAGTACCCATAATTAAAATTTGTAAATAAAATTTACAAATAAAATTGAAGCAAATTCGTAACTAATTAGGTAGATGCACGGAAATCTCGCTCTTTTTAAGTAGATTCATGCCCTCTGCAGTGTTGAAAAGTTTTCAACCACTAGTGCAATAGATACTCACAAGACTTGTCCCCTCCAAGATACAACAACTCAACTGAGACATTCAATAGTTCAATTCTTTTTTGAACTAAAGACGAGCTTAAAGCTCCACTATAGAATACCCTTCCTTTTGCCAACAAAATAAGAAAATTATCAACTAAAACATGCAATATATTGTATGAAGTATATGTATCCAACAAATTTAGGAGGTATATATAGATGAAAATAAACACAAGTACGCTATTAGGACATTTTAATTTAACAATTTATTGTATTAAATCTCAAGTTTAACGTTAAACAAACTCATGCATGTATGAATACTAGTAATTAATAAACTAGGAACTAATGAACTCTTAAAAATTCATAACTCATTAATTTAATAATAAAGTGGTACAACACATAGAAATATCCTCACAATGCCGACACTATATTTACTCGATCGCCTAACTTTACCATTGTTGAGTTCAAACCCACCTATAACCAATACTTGTCAAGGTTCTTTAGTACATAGGTCATCAAAAACAACATACATCATGATCCAATGTATTTGGATCACTCAAATTTGTATAGGTTGTGAGATGATCCGTACTATGGAGAATGGATTTGAGAGAGAGAGAAAATGGTATAATAGAAAAACTAGCACTTCAAGGAATGGAAGAATGTTCTCTCTCATGTTATAGACCCCCCTCCCCCTATTTATAGAGGAAGAAAATAGGGGAAAATGTTACTTAAAGGTCGTACATAAAGGTTGTGAATATGTTGGTCCACAAGTCAAGCGACCCCTTCGTCAATAAGTCAAGCGGTCCCTTACATCAATAAGTGAAGCGACCCCTTACATCAATAAGTGCAGCGACCCCTTCGTAATCAATAATCATACCCAGGCGACTACTCGAAATAGTCCCTTTATAATTACTCCACCGGGTATACTTATATCATCATAAGCCCCCACTCTTATCAAAAAGACAATAGTATTTTTGAAGATAGTGAATAATAAAAAAAGCAACCCCTGGTAATCCAGCGAAGCGACTTCCAGTCAACAAGCGAAGCGACCCCTAGTAATCAAGAAGCATACGCCGGCGACTACTTGAAGCAACTCCTAGTCAACAAGCGAGGTGACCCTTGGTAATTAATAAGCATACCTGGGTGATTATTCAAAATAGTCCCTTTATAATTACTCTCCCGGGTATACAAATATCATTATAAGCCTCCTCATGCTCATAAAAAAGCTAATAGTATTTTTGAAGAGAGTGAATAAAAGGAAGCGACCCCTGGTAATCAAGCGAAGCGACCCCTTTGGGTGATTTCAATCCTTAGCGATTCCAATTTCAAGCGATGCCAATTTCTAGTGATTCTAATTGTAGGCGAGCGATTACCATCCCTTATGGTGATTTTGTATCATCCCTTTGTGTGATTTCAAAATGAGTAGAGTGATTATCATCCCCTGGGTGATTTTGACCATCTCTTCTGATGGGTGATTACCATCCCTTGGGGCGGTTTTGACCATCCCTTGGGGTGATTTCAAATGAAAAAACCACAATGAATGCCAGGAATGAGTAACAATGATCAGTGCAAACCCATACGAATGACAATGCATAACCTACTATATAGAGAATAAGGGAGAAAAAATAAGGGACACTGCATAAAAAAACAAATTATTACTGCAGTACCTAGTAACAGTCTCTATTACAGTTTATGAGCACCATTGATTTCAAGTAATTATGCATACCATTGTTACTATGCATATTGTTTTATAATGGTAACAAATTGTATTACGTTTAAGAGGACAATTGATTCAAGTAACCTACATGATTAACATCCATGGATACCATTGTTACCATGCGTACCGTTTTATAATGTAACAAACAGTATTACCATGTATGAGCCCCATTGATTCAAGTAACCCACATGATTACCATCCATGGATACCATTGGTCCAAAATACACCGTAACAAAAAAGAGAACAGAAAAATAAACACAAACTCTTACCAATAAATGTAATGAGCAACAGATCATAGAACACTATAGTGAACAAAAACAAAGGAAAAAAACCATAGTAAATGCTAGTAATGAGTAACAACGATCAGTGCAAACTTACACGAATGACAATGCATACCCTACTACATGGGGAATAAGGGAGAAAAAATAAGGGACAATGTATAGAAAAACAAATTGATACTCCAGCACCTAGTAACAGTCTCTATTACAGTTTATGAGCACCATTGATTTCCAGTAACTATGCATAGCATTGTTACCACGCATATAGTTTTATGAGCACAATATTACTATTTATAGGCACCATTGATTCAAGTAACCCACATGATTACTTTCCATGGATACATTGTTATATATATATACCATTTTATAATGGTAAATGACAGTATTATCGTTTATGAGCACCATTGATTTAAGTAACCCACATGATTACCATTCATGAATACCTTTGTTACTACGCATACAATTGTTACAATTTAAACTATGTGTACCATGTCAAAGTTTGGAAGTGGTATGTCATCTGGATCAAGCATATCAACTTTGTTAGACACCTCTTCCCTAGGTTTACTTCACCAATGTCTGGATTCTTAGAAACTGTGAAGTTTGACTGCATAAAACAATTAAAAAAATAATAATTACAATAATTACCTTGCATAACGCATGAGTTTATATTACCTTGGCATTGTGATTTGAATGATTGGCGTTTGCCCGGGAGACACTTTCATTAATAACCTTCTAGAAATATTCTTTGTAAAACAATAATTTAAAATATAAAAATAAAAGAAAAACTGAAAAGAAAAAAGAAAAGGAGCTAAACAGATGACTGAATGCTGTGGTATTGCACTTTGCGCAAAAACAAAAGTAACATCAAGTAAAAATCCAAACAAAATATATGAGCTAGACGGAGGGAATCCTCCTATTGAAAATAAGAATTGTACCTTCTCATGTGGCGGGACGAGGGGTTAACATCTCATGTTAATCTGAGACAATGATATGAAAATCTGATCTTTCATATTTGAAAACTCAACCATAAACTCTTCCAGAGTTTTCTGCATGTCCCCCTCATTTTGTGGAATTGCTTGTCTAATACTTCATACCATGTGATAATCTCCTCTATCCGTCCTCTAAGGATCTAAAGTTTGTAAGTAAAAAATTTTTAAAAAAAATGAAAATAAATAAATAACCTATTAAAAAAATGCATTCACACAGGAACTATGCTTCCTTAAGAGAAAATCAAATAATATCTTCATTATTAGCACTAGTAGTTCAACAGAATCAGCCCGAACACCTCTAAACATTGATTTTTTGACATTAACACCAAAGACATTATTCATATGAAATATGAAGCTTGAAAGAAGTATTATTTTTAAAGAATTAAATGAAAAAAATATATCAAAATACCTCATCATCCTTGAAATTGAGCTTCCTTGCAGTGTTTGTTGTTATAGTGCGATCAGTTCTGGTCATGTTCAAGAAGTAGGGACTTTTGGGGAAACTCATTGAACCTGACTAGTGCTATTAGTCTGCACTCCAAAAATAGGAGAATCCACGCTACAATCTCCCTCTTGAGATTGGGCACGTCGTTGCCATTCTCTTATTATAATTGTCACATTAGCATGTTCATAGTCTAACATTGCTGCTTCAACATCCTCTTTCCCATGATTAGTCTAAAAAAAAAAAAAGCCGCCAATAGTTTCAATGGCTAAATGGAAAAACTGAGTAATACATGTGTAGATGGCAGCCTTAAACAAAAAAAGAAGGAAGAAAAAAGGATAAGGATTTAGATATTCAAATATCATTACGATAACATGTCACTTGGTTAATTCACCTCTATTTTCTCAACTCCACTTTCAGGTAAACTCTTGCTAGTAGACGGCACCGAAACATGGTTACACAACTTTGTAAGGGTCTCCTGGACCTGTCGAAGGTCACATTTCTCATATAGTTTGATAGCATACGATTGAGCTAGCTCTATATCAGTGGCTTTGAGTTTGGTAACCTGTAGCTGAGAATAATAATAAAAAAACCCATGATATCTAAAAGCATGAGGGGTCGGCAAGCACATACAATATAATAAGTGAACAATATGATAAGGGAACAAATGTGAAATGAGATCAAAAATTATAATTTGAAAAGGATGCAAACCTGGTGGTGTACAAAAATTTCCTTCGCAATGTTGACGTTCCTATTGAGCCCAAACACATCAAATGTCTAGTTCAAGATTCTGGGAAAATGATCATCGTCCTTTGTGCAAACTAGACCCTGGAGCTCTGGCAGTGTCTCGTATATCCAGACTTGAAATGCAATAAGATATCCATTGATACGATATCCAATGTTCAGGCGTCGGTTTCCCACCTTAGATGTGTGTGTGTCTCTCTCTCTCTTTCTCTCTTGAATCAACCAAGACTAGGAATGGCAATATACCCCAACCCAACCGAATACCCGTGGTACCCCAATCCGAATGGGGCAGAAAAATGCCACTCCTCTTGTTGGAGGGGCGAATCGGGGTACAATCCGCCGATCCACCAGGGCGGGGCGGATCAAGCTCGTCCCGATCCATTTAATTTTTAAAAAAAATTTTACAAAACCCTAAGTCGCAAGCCATCAATTACCCCTAAATCCAATTCCCAAATGAAACCTCAAAAACCCATCTTCAAAGTTTGAAGAAGTTATCCAAATAAAATAAATAAATAAACGAGGCAGTTTGTTATCCTGAACCAACCCGATACCTGACCCGAAATAGGTGGGGCGGCGTGGCGGGGCGGGGCGGGGCGGGGAGGCAAATCATCTTATCGGTCAGGGCGAGACGGGGCCGAGTCGGCCCAAAGCCGACCCATTGCATTCCTAACCAAGACTATTAAAGTATCTTCTATTGCTTTAGGGTACTTAACTGTGTACATATGAAGAGTAAGCATACACAGAATTCCCAAGCTAACAATGCCTCTATCATATGTCATTGAGTCGCTATTAAATATTTCAAGTAATGCTAGGATATTAACATTGCTGAAATCCGTAAAATACTCATATCTCAGCCTATTGTATACATGACGGAACTTTTTCTTATTTGCTTCCCCAATATAACTGAGACCAGTAATGAGGCAGAATTCCTCGATGGAAAATATAGCTAACCTGCCATTAAAATTGAACCACATCTCATCCTTTTTTCCTTGTTTAACCTCGAGAATCAAAACTTGGTGAATGAGTTGTTTGTTAAGGCAGATATTCTTTCCATCTAGAAGGTATCCAAAACATTACTGGTGAAACAAATCTCTCTGAAATTCATTAAACCTAGAACCAAGCAAAGTAAATATACGCCTATAACTATGACTCTACACCTTGCCTAGCTGCCAAAAAGCCTTTGGTAGCAGGTAGTCCCAGTCTTGGACAACCAAAAAAGCAACAATGAGCACCAAAATTAAAAATGTCATTTGAATAAAAACATTCTTTTGAAGATTTTTAGTAGTAATGAACTTAGGGAGAATATGGTAACAACTAGTTGATACAATAGAGCAACAAATACAAAGGAGTAAAAAAAAAAAGGCGGGGATTTTTTTCATAAAGTGATTGACAAATGATTTGAAAAGTATTCATGGAGTGATGAACTTAAGGGAATACAGAAACTTACAATAATAAGAACCAAAATTAAAATCACATTTTTTAATCAAGATGATTCAAGCAATGGATTTTTCAACAATGAGAAAAAAAAAAAAAAGGGTAGAGTAAATTTTTAAAGTTCACTAAGTAACAAAATAAACATTCGTTTAAAGTATTTTGACAGTAATGAACTTATGGGGAATATGGTAACCACTTGTCGATACGGTAATGAGTAACCATATGAAGGAGTAACAAAAAATGGGGGAGTGACAATTGATTTGGAAAGTATTCAGGTAGTAATCAACGGAATACAGAAACTTACAATAACTAGAACCAAAATTAAAAATGACATTTGAATAAAGAAGATTCAAGCAATGGAATTTTCAACAATGAGAAACCCAAAAAAAAAGGGTTAAGTACATTTTAAAAATGTCCCTAAGTAACAGAATAAACATTCGTTTAAAGTATTTTGACTATAATGAACCCAGTGGGAATACGGTAATGAGTAACCATAATGAAGAGGGTACCGACTGTTCATAACAATAATGAGTAACAAACAGTTTACAAAGAACGAGCACGAGGTAACCACGTGTCGATACAATAATAAGTAACAAATATGAAGAGGGTATGGATCAGTCGTAGCAATAATGAGAAACAAGCAGCATAAATAACGACCATTTCCAAACAAATTAAACCAAAAAAAAGGGACTACTTTTACCCCTGCCTTAGTTACTGTAAAACATTTGACTTATGGCACCACTTCTCCCAACGCCAAACTTAAAGAACAAAAATCTGAGGACAATAACTAGTCAACAAAAATCTAACCACAAATAATTAGACAAAAAATAAAAATAATCACGCAAAATATTGAATGAATAATGAAATGGTGAAAAAAAAATAAAATAAAAAAACCACCCAGCACAACCTTGTTTCCCAAGTGGAGCTAAACATTTCCCAAATGGCACCGGAATTCTAACCTTGATGAAAAAAAGCTCAAATGATAGAAAAAAATTGACTAAACTTGTTCCCAACTGGCACCGGAATTCTAATTCTCACATCCTTGACTCTCGACTTCTTGACATCTTCCTCTTTGAAGAACCTTCGTCAGCTGTCGTTTGCGTTTGTGAAATCAAAGTTTCCACCTCCTTACACTTTAAAGTCCTGTCAAGCTTCTTCTTTGATGAAGATCAATTATGCGAGTTGGAGAATTTGCACATCCTTGATGAACAAATCTTGGTCGTCATCGCCACAAGGGATCACAAAAAAATGACTGTTAATTGGAACTTGCACACACCACTCAAAACAAAAGAGGGGAAACAAATTTGAATAGCACACCCTATAAAGAACACAGAACTTCATAATCGGGACACACAAAAGATCTGACTATTACACTATCAACGGGTAAAATTAAATCCATAAAATAATAAAAAATTTGACGTAAATAAGGGAAAATATAAAAATAAAGACTAAACCCAAATATGCCAACAAAAAACCCATTTTCACAATTATATTTGATTTGATAGGTATAAAATGAATTATTAATAAAAATCTAGTGTGGGAGCTAATTTTAAATATAAAAATAAAGAATATACCCAAATATGCCAATAAAAAACCCATTTCCACAATTATATTTGATTTAACAGGTATAAAGTGAATTATTAATAAAAATCTAGTGTAGGAGCTAATTTCCCTATAATAATAACATAATAGCAAGTATAATAATCATATCGGTACTCATAATAATAATGATAGTAATATTAATAGTGATGTGGAGGTGGTTAAATTCGGATAACAATAGTATAATACATTAGCAGTAATATCAATTTTTGCCAGTATATATTTTTACACAAACTTATTAAAAAAATAAAAATATTATAATAATTTATATATTAATAATAAGAGAAGTTTGTCTGGCGTTGTAATTTTCCGCTACTGGTCTGGTATCATAAGAATACCGATGATTTCATTAATGACGTCACTGGTAGATAACAATTAAATTTGTTTTACATTATTTGTTAATTTTTTTCTAATTTCTGTTTTTATTTTATTATCTATTTTTTTGATAAGTAAGAATATCTTCTTAAAAAATTCATAGGAGTCTCTTTCAATAATTATCAATTTTATTTTGACCGTACTAGATAACAATTAAATATGTTTTACATCTTTAAAAATTTTTCCCTTCTTTCTGATAAAATAACTTAAATATTAAAATAACTTTCATGAATTTTTTCCTTAAAAAAACAACGGATTCTTTTTTTGTGTAATTAAGAATCTCTTTCTTAAAGAAATCTACAACAAATAAATTTCATTGAAATTTATTCTGATTAAGAGTTTATATTAATTTTTTATTCTCTATTTTGTTTTCCTTTTAAAGCTTTAATTTTTTAAACACATATGTGCAATATAATCGGTTGTTTATTTGATTAGACAAATTTTTTACACTAGTTTTTCTTATTAGCATCATTATTATTTTATTTTGAAAATAATCTTATACCAGATATATAACATCAAATCATCTATTGTGATTTCCCATGTGGCATTTCCCCAATGCATCATATGACACCATTAACATACTATATTACATGGTATTAAATCAGAAGTAAGTGTGACTGCTAAATTAACTGTATATTACCTTTATTACATTTAATATATGTTCGATTAAGACTAAGCATATGAGGATGTTGAATTCTCTTATTATTTTTGTGTTGCACGGGCGAGAATTCTAGTAGTAGTAGTAATAATAATAATAATAATAATAATAATAATAATAATAATAATAATAATAATAATAATAATAATAATAATAAGAAGAAGACATACTTGACATAAGTGATTAACTACATCTAAGTCTTCGAAAATGTTAAATTTAAGCAACTCATTGTAATGTAAATATTTCAATAATAATGAAATAATAACACAAGCAATAATAATAATAATAATATACCTACAGGTAGTATACCCACAGCTATAGCACGTTTTAAGTCGTTGCACAAAACATATTAAGTCGATCAATAATTATGGCATAACCGTTATAGTATAAAATGTAATAGATATATAAATCACATGTATTAAATAAACTATGACTTAACATAATGAGTATCGTAAATACTACCGTTATTTATATTGTTGTTAGTATCTTGACTTTGAGTATTATTTTTAGTTGGCTGTAGTTGTGACAGCAACAACAACAACAACAACAACAATAATAATAATAAATTAAAGTAGCGGCACAACAGCTAATAACAACGAAAAGATATTATCTACCAACTTAACTTTTTTGTAGATATTGATAAAACATAGTTCATTAGCAATAAGGCATAACAAAATAGATAACGGTTGAAGTGCACCAGATAAAACGAACATGATGAAGATAATAGAATAATATAGAATGATATTATAAGTCAATTATGGATATTAGTAGAAGACACCATAAGCATCTCATTAGGATGGTACATCTTATAGATTTTAGTCTTTCTCAACCTTGATAACCTTCCCAATTTTTGAGGTCGAGACTGAGTGAGAATCACCCCTGTCACCATTAAATTCAGTAGAATCCCAAGTCGAGGCTCATTTAGATGGTGTCTTGGCAAGTGATGTCACTTCATTCTTAGTACCCAAGTCCTCATTGTCGATAGTTCTCATTTCTGTCTCACCACCGTCAACTTCGAGGTTTGCAAAATGGTCAGTGATCCTGCAAGTGATCCTATACTTTGCAATGAACTCAGCATCATTTGAGACATACTTGACGACATACACATTGTCACCCTTACCGTAGTTTTTTTCTTTTACTTGAACCCTAAAAAGAATTTCCCTTCCAATCACCTTGGTCAACTCATCAGGAAGTGCTGATTTAAGGATGCCCTTTCATTTCTTTCTAGCAGCCAACTGAAAATAAAATGAATTATTAGGCAAAAAAATTGAATAACTGTGTAAAATATCAAAGGGTCGCTATAGAAGAGCTCACTGACTCTTGAAGTTCAAGAATTTCTTTAACTCATTTGCCTAGCATTTCTCAACGTGCTTGCCCCCTAAGGAGAAACGCCAGGTTGGCAGTCCCATCACATGCATTAAGAAGCACCCTAAACCGTTGTTCGATATCGTTGATTTCACAATCATCACATTTAAAAATCCAACCCAACCTAGCAATTTTTTTTGTGACACTTCGTGCAGCATGTAAAATACCAGCCACAATCTTGTCTCAATAATGATATCGAACCAACTGTCCAAACAACCTCTTTCTGCAAATAAGTCGAACGAACAGGTCATTATGGGTCGACTTAACAGTACTAAATATAAATTTATTTTTTCATATTACGGATTAACTATTAATTATTGAACCTCTTAAATTTTTTTAGTTGGTCAAATGTCACCGCACGGAGGATTTTGTAGTAAACATCACATAGAAAACAAATGTACCAATAAAATACAACACAGAAAACGTAAAATGTATAACCTCGAAATGTGTTAGAACGGTACATCTACAAAAGCACAACCAAAAGTTTTTTCCCAGCATTATTGACGTATCCCTACATCTCGATAGCATAGACCTCTCACAAAGTTACCGGAACATGATATTTCCTATGTAAACAATTTTTATATTACAAAAAATATAAAGACTTAGCATGTAGTTATAAAAACTTTAAGCCTATTATGAGTATACTAACTGCAGGTCTTCAAATTACATTTCCATTTTTTTTGTACCGGTCTTCGTTTCACCCATTTTCGGTCCATGAGTCTCTGTACAATACATGTGACCAATGATGTTTGTGAAAATTAAACAATTAAACAGTTACTATATATATGTTACTAAAAGAGAGAAAACTAAATAAAAAAAAATTCAAAATGGTATTATATATAAATCACCAAACAGTGGAGTGGCCTCGCAGTTTCCAACTACTGAAACCTCTGCAAATGACTTGAAATAATATATGTTGGTTGGGAAGGTGCAATCGGCACTCCTACCTACATGCGTATTCTCACAGAAAAAAATTCTAAAACCGTGAGAAGTGGGTTTATACGTCCCATTATTCTCGCAAATTGAAAATCTGTATGCAGTATAAGTTGCACTCTTGTGTAAGGTTGTCAAACTTTTCGATCAATTTCCCAAGCCCGATTGCTTGAATCCGACCGCCCTGTGTGAGGAATGGATTTAACGTATTTAACAACAAACTAAATCAAATAGAAGACTGGAAAAATTATGACATACCTCTCAATCCATAAAAACGAGCTCGAGACTCTCGTCAAATCTTTCAGTCTCCAGAATGAACCACTTTCTCACACAACAAATTCCGATCTCTACAGTCAATTCTCTTGTCGTTTAGTTGACTTAACAGAGCAAAGGTCGCTATTTTGCTAGCTGTAAATTTTGTATTGAAGGGAGCAATGAACAAATTTTGGATTTTGTGTGTCGTATGTATTCTTTATGCAAAATCTGATTTCTATATAGGAGTCAGCTATGTGTGTTAAGCCATGTAAAATTCAATTGGTTTATGTTCACAATTTTCAAATGCACATTGAGTAATATATAATTGCTGATTCGAAGAGTCTGTACATCGTGGAGTTAAACAATATGTTATCACACTGAGAACTGGTAACCTGAAAAAGAAAAATTGGTCAATTTCCTTAAGTGATATTTAAATAATGGACTATAGCTGGATGTACTAATTCCCAGGAAAAGTACAGCTATTGATGTCCACGATTCTAAATTCTGCAGAAAAAATAAAAAAAAAATAAAAGAGAAAACTTTGGGTGGGAAAATTGGGTTGTGAGTCCCACCTTTGCTCAACAGCCTTAAGATAGTATAATAGAATGGATAATAGATTATCAAATTTACATGTTACTTTTTGGGATAATTAGACCCTATACTTCCATTTTTTAACCAATTTGAAATATATGTACAAAACATTGCAAATACGACCAAACTATAGTGACTACGGTAGTTTAAGAAAACGTAATTTCACTTTCCATTGTACAAGAAGCCCTAATCTCATATTTCTCTCTACTAATTTCAGGAGATTTTCGATTTTCTTCGATTTTAGGTGATTTCCTTGGAATTAGGCCATTTTGCTCCATTTTTTCTAGAAACTTTTCAGCTTCAACTCGATTTTCGCAGGGCCCTGTTGATTTTCACAAGATTTTCGCAGGGTTCTTGGTGATTGGTGGTCTATTTTTGTAGAGGTCAAATATTACAGCAAACGTCATCTTCACCTAGAGGTTCATTCGACTACTTGCTCACTAGACACCAATGGCCATTTAGCGTGTATTAATTAATTTCATTTGATTTCTTATTTTTTTTTAAATTTTATTTTTTGTTATATGTCTAGAAATATTCTTTTGCCATTAGTTAAGCTTTTTAGGTAAACTTCTTGGCTGATATATGGATGAATTGCTGACAATGTTGCACTAGGCTAGCTTAAAATTTTGTGAATGATTCATTGCTTGTGGCTGTATCACCTAATAATTGTCCAAATCCGGTTTTAGCCAGAAGTCAAATACTAAGAGCATGTTCCTCTGTAATCTAAGAGGACAATCTGTAGTAAAGTAAGTTCTAACGGTGAAAGTATAGCTTAATAAAAATAAGCAGGATCAAACATGCTTAAAGGTAGAGGATGCTGAGGGGTATATTCTTGAAATATTGGTTTGCCTTTGGTGGAATGGAAGTTTCCGGCATGACCAGAGATAGGACAAAGGCAACCTTCCATATTCTTGAACCTTTTTACGGGTAGCTTTTGCCATGTCAGGAATAAAGAGGCATGCATCTTTCCTCTTCTATTAAGTTTTCATTGAGTTGATAATTTGGCTGATATCGAGTCTTAGAACTGAGCACTAAATGATTCTGGTCTCCTTGTGTAGTGCATAGTGTCTTTCCCCACAACCAATTAATATGGGCACCTTCCATTATTTGACATTACTTGGTTGTTTTGGTTCATAATAGTACTTGTATCATAAAAGTTTAGCTCTTTAGTGATAGCCTGGTGCATCATTAACGGTGTTTTCTTTAGTGGATTGACATATAATAGGAAATTCTATAGACCAGAGCCTTCAATCTATCATCTCTATTTGTTGTTTAAATTTGTTATTGAATGCAAACACCTGAAAGTATAAGTATTAATAAGAGCTGTAGTCCTGGGGGTTGTTACATTTTGTGTTTTCCTTTAGTGGATGAAAGTCATAACCTTTTTCAGCTTGATGCAGGTTGATTTACCCTACAGCTTAATACTTGAATACCTTTTGCTGACCTTTTCTATGCCTTAACTAATTACTCTGGACCTTATCCTTTAGTTTTTTTTTTTTTTTTTTTAACATAGTGCTTATGCGATCAATCTAAAACTCATAAAAGATAGAAGAAATTTGGGAAATGAGAAAATGGAAGTACAGAAATTAGATGACCAAATAGGTTTTGAAACTTGTTTAAAGTGTGAGCACTAGAAGATGAGTCAACTTTTCATTGAAATATATTTACATTGTGTGCTTAGGACAGAGGACAGATAAATGAAGATTTCCAACTAAAAGATGTTTCAGGAAAAATAGTGACTTTTTAATTGAAAATGTTACATATAATGTGACTTTTTACAATTGACTCTAACATCATATGCAACTTTTAAAATAAAAATTTACATGGCATGCAATTTTTGTAATTGTAGGACAAATGCATGTGATTTTTTAATTGGAAAAGTTACTTGAAACGTGGCTTTTAACAACCAACTCTAAGCCGCGTATGCAATAATCATTATACAATTTTAAAATGAAAAGTTACACATAATGTGATTTTTGTAATCATTATACGAGTTTTTAAAATGAAAATTTACACATAAACTGAGTTTTGTGTAAAATCTAAGATTTCAATCTGTATGTGACTTTTTAATGAAAAAATTACATTAAACGTGACTTTTTGTAATTCTAAGGTGTGGAGGAGGCAGCCCAATCCCAGCATGCCTCTTTGCAATTCATAGTTAACGCATCTTTAGATAATTCACTATTTACTAATTCTTAGTGATTAATAAAAAAATGACATCAGTGTATTTTTTTATGTATTTGATCTTACACTTATAATTCATTTGCAAAATGTCTAGTAGTAATAAGGCTATCTTTGTGTCAAGTTGCATTAACAGAAATGGAAAAGTTACATGTAGTATGACTTTTTTAGTAAAAAGGTCACAAAGCAACTAAACTTGAGAGATTAAATCGGCAAAGTTACTTAATAGAAATGCACTAAATTAAGTTTAGTTCCCCCCCCCCCCAAAATATAATAATAAGAAAATTCTTATACTTTGGAAAAGTTACAAAGCCACCATACTTCACAGATCAAGTGTGTTAAGTTGTTTTAATAGAAATGCACGGCTTGAATTAAGTTTAGTTTGGTCCCCGCTCCAACCCCACCCAAAAAAAAAAAAACAAAGAAAAATTCTTATACTTTGCAAAAGTTATATATAGTGTAATTTTTTACTAAAAAATTCATAAAGCAACCAACTTGTGTCAAGTTGCTTTAATAGAAATGGAAAAGTTACATGTGTAACTTTTTTTTAGTAAAAAAGTCACAAAGCAACCAGACTTGAGAGATTAAGTGGTCAAGTTGCTTTAATAAAAATGCACTACTTAAATTAAATTTAGTTTTGGCTCCCCTCCTCCCTCCCACACTCCAACCCACCAAATATATATATATATATATATATATAATAAGAAAATTCTTATACTTTGGAAAAGTCACATGTAGTTTAACTTTTTAGCAAAAAAGTCACAAAGCAGTTAAACTTGAGAGATCAAGTGTGCCAATTGCTATAATAGAAAAACACTAACCAAAAAAAATAAAAAAAAATCTTATACTTTGGAAAAGTTACATGTAATACTACTTTTTAGTAAAAAAGTCACAAAGCAAAGAAACTTGAGCGATAGTGTGTCAAGTTGCTTTAATGGAAATGCACTGTTTGAATTAAATTTAGTTTGGTTTCCTCCCCAGCCCCCCCGATCCAACCGAGAGAGAGAGAGAGAGAAAGAGAGGTCTTATACTTTAGAGAAGTTACATGTAGTGCAAATTTAAGTAAACAAGTTACAAAGCAACCAAACTTGAGAGAGTAATAAAAGCGTCTCAAATTGCTTTAATAAAAATGGAAATGTTACATATAAACTTTTAGTAAAAAACTCACAAAGCAACTAAACTTAAGAGATTAAGTATGTCAAGTTGCTTTAATAGAAATGCACTGCTTTTGAAGTTATTTTTTTGTAATATGTGAGTAGTGAGTGAATTGAGATCATTGTTCTTATGTGGATGAACTTATTCATGATTTATTTGTTTACATCTAGTTTGTAATTTTGACTATGAGGTAGATACCATGTCAGGAATCACGGTCTTTTATTTAATTGGATATTTGTTGATTTTATTCAATAGTTCAATGATGTTGACATTTTTAATCTGGTGCCTATAGTTTATGATGGGAAAATTGTGCATGTTGATCTATTTGATATGTTTGTTAATCTTACTTTGCTAGCTGTGAGTTTACTTCATATACCACGTGACAATTTACTTTAGAACCTGAGCATTTTGCCTATTAGCTCTTTAGTTTCAATCTCAAGAGCTTCATATCTAGTTTTGTGACTTTTTTGGCTCCTTACTTTACCTTTTTTATGTCTACTTTTGTGTCTATTGGCTCATTCCTTTCAGTTTTTGTGACCTTTTTTATGTCTTCAGTTATTTAGACTGACCATGTCTTTTTTATTTCTGTGACTTTTTATGGGGGGAATTCCATAACAATCTAATGAATGAGTACTACATTACTGATAGTTTGGTTTTTTCTCCTCATTTTGTAGAAAAATTCTTATGCTTTGGAAAAGTTACATGTAGTTTAACTTTTTAGTAAAAAAAAATCACAAAAGAGTTATTCACCAATCAGCAACCAAACTTTGGAGGTTAAGTGTGTCAAGTTGCTTTAATAATACTTACTATAATATTAGTATTTTATAGAAACACACTACTTACTTTCAATTTAAGAACTTCATATCTAGTTTCTAGGGGGTAGTCTTGTCCATCACTTATAACGCCCCGGCCGTGAGCTATTTGTTTGCTTCTCCTCGTCAAGGGTTTATACGTAGTTATTATTATTTTAAATGTTCATTATTTCTCATTTTTAGAACTGTCAAAGTTGGTGACTTAATTCATTTTACATGTATAATTGAAGTCTGTAATAAGTTAATAATGTTCATCCCCCTAATGTCAATGGTTGATTTCCCATAAGTCTTGACTTGATAACATTGACATATAGACAGACACCTATCTGAGGCTTTCAAAGAGCTCGGTTCACAAAGTTTCACGTACCTAAACTTTGGAAAACATGGAAAAGAATGAATATAAAATCTTTACACATGTAGGTTCTTTTTTAAAAAACATGAGTTTTTGGGCTCGAATTACATCATAGACTTATCTTGCCCCGAGTTAATATAACTTATTCGATTGGTACTCGTACCAAGTTTTTGATCACAGGTCAGCTATGTGCCTCACAAAACCATATCTGATTCTGAAACTTTGATCATAGACTACCTTGGTAGTCTCCTACAACCCCAAAACAAGTGCCTTGGCATTAAACATTTAATGTACTGAATATAATTTTGTTCTAAAATTGATGGGAAAGATCTAGATGTAATTCCTTTTCTTTTAAAAGTACTTGTACTTTAATTGTTATACATAACCTGAACTAAATCACATAGCTTACTTACTTCACATAACATAACTTATCTCATCATAAGTTTGATCATGAATAATACTTGACATTAGAGAAAATTTCTTGAATAATGGCATTATCATCATCATATATTATAAACATGGGAATTTTCTCATATAATAGTACTGTCATCATTATAGATTACAAACACATGACTTTTCTCAGATAATTCATATAAGAATGTTTGACGAACACATAAAAGGGTGTAATGATCACTCACTTTTTTCTCTTAGGTTCTACCTTCTAGTTCTTCAGCTTTTTCTTAGGCCTTTAAAAACAAAATAAGTGTAGTGTTTATTTAAGTGTTACGTGAAGTTTTTGGTTGAAAGTACTGGCTATCAAAGACAAACATATGTATTTATACTCAAATCTTCAAAAGGCAAAAGACAGTCTTTGCAAATCATTACCCTAAATCTCTAGACTTGAGAATATTCTCCTAGCCTAGTGACTAAGCCTATTTATTCTATTCATGTATATCTTATTCACATGGGAGTATACTATGTTTGGTACTTTCTAAAGAATATTCCTAATTTAAGATATTTTCCCCACTTCATGTTTAAAGATTCTCAAATAAGTATAAATTAATTAAATCAATTATCATAGATGAAAAATAAAAGTGAGTTCTTGTAATACTATTATGTTTACTCGGGTTGTTACACAAAATCCTGTGGAAAAAATATATACGGACTCGGAATATTTGCTGATATGACATTGTCGTGAAATCTAACCAAAAAACTTGAAGGAAAATTGTGGAAATCGTTTGATAGAGAGGAGAGGGAGAAGACGATGGAGCTCAAAAATTGGATGAGAGAGAATGTCTTGTATACTATTTAATTAATTCCCATTAATAAAATGCAAATTGGTGAAATTGGTGAGAGAAAAATGGAATAATTGGATTATTTAAAAACTTAATTAATAAAATGCCAATACAATTAGAATAAATAAAAACCGTATTTTTGAAAAATGTTTTAGAAAGAAATATTTTTCAAATATAGTTGGGTTGGGGTAGTTTAGTGCCTAATTTCCTCTATCACATTATCCTAGTTCTACATCCTCCCCAGCGTCAAACCTCGGCCCCATGGATGCCGTGAATACCCACTTTTCTCGAAGAATATTCTTACATTCCAAGTCTATATCTCCTTCTTCCTCAAACTCCTCGTCAACGATATCAACTTGCCCAACCATATTCGTTACTAACAAAACAAGAGCAACGTATCGGGAAGCCCATGTCTCACACTCACCTTTTGCTTCAGCTAAGCTGATAACGGTGAAAATGTGATGAGTTTTATCCTGAAGGGATTTCTAGGTAAATGCTCCCTGTCTTTTGTCTTTTTTTTTTTAAATTTCTTTTTTTCTATTCATTCTTTATCTGTTGATTGATTGTTTGTACCTTTTTTCAATAGCTATAAGGTTGAGCTGAATGTCATTAATAATCTGGGTGTGCAAGTTTCCTACTATGGGAGAATGAATGTGCTGAATTAATTGGCAAGTCATCTTTTGAGTTGAAAAAGGAGCTCGAGGGGTTTAGAGATCGACCAGAATTTTCTAAATTGAAAATTTCCATTTTTAAAAGATTTTAAAAGAATTGAAGCGTGTCTCTACCACTCTAATTTGTAATTTTAATATTGATCATGATAAAGGTTTGAAAGAATTTGCGTCGCTCATCTACTTTATTTTAAAGAAAAACGAGTTTATAATTAGATTTCTAGCTTGAGTCTAATTATTTATTATTTTCATAAATTCGCGTATAACGTTCAATTTGTTGATTGTAGCAAGGGGTGATCCAATTTTAATTCCAAGACTGTCCTACAAGCCCGATTCTCATTTTATTGGATTCAAGAGATTTTAAAAATATTTTGAGTCAATTCTATCTGAAGCCCAGGTTTTAAAGCTCAAATTTATATTTCTCTGATATTCAAGCCCAAAATTTAAGTTGACATTTAGAGCATCCTATTTAAATGTAAAAATGAGCCCAAGTTCTTATTTGCCTTATGTCTAAGCTCTATTTATCCAAGCCCAAGATTTGTTATTCTTAAGTTCAAGGCCCAATTTCAAAGCCATTTTTGAGTTAACTTAGCCAACAAAACTTGGACCAGTTCTACTCTAGGACACACGTTGAAACTAATAGACTCTTCAGATATTGGACCACTTCAACCAATACACATTGGCAGATTCTTCAGATATTTTCAAGTGTTGCAACTAATTTCAACATTTCTTTCCCAGATTTTCTGAAATCTCAACCCCCCATGATCTCTCCCACGTTTCCCAGTTTCCAGATTACATAAATATACAATCTGCTCTTTACATTCACAAAGCAATTCCAGCACACGTCCCATTCACTCTGCGAACAATTTCACACTCACAAAGCAGCAAACGTTTCCACTCCTCAGTATCTGGCGCACACACTCACAGTTACATACATACACTCAGTGTACACAAACACAGACACACACAGAGAGAATTTCAGTGAGAAATTTATACATTTCCAGCAAACAAATTTCACTCTATATTCATAGTTGCTTTTGTTACACATACATACACAAGAAGATCGTCCATTTTTCAGTGAGGTTTGCACCCAGTAAAGTCATTCAGAAGCTTCATACAAATCATACATGAGTTTCGCTTCAACTCATATGATATTCACAATCAAGGTGTACATACACGCATACAATATGCACACACACAGCCCTGTCGTTTTTCACACCTTCGATTTGAGCCTTCGATTCCGACCACCACCGCCACTGCCTCTTGACCGAACACCCACCAGCAGCAACCTCATTAAATAATAAATAAGAAACAGAAACAAGGAAACTGGGCAGTTAAGCCACTGCCGCGACAGCCGGTTGCCGCCACCACGGCCACCATTTCGTTCAACCCAAACTTCCATAAACAAAAGAAAAGCAGAACCAAAAGCCAAAGAATCTATGGGTCTTACCTTGGCCGGAGTTCGCCTTTGTCACCGGAAATTGAACCCCCATTCCTTGGTCGACCCCTCTATTCCTCGGACCCACTACCAATCGCGAACCCATTTCGATTCATCAAGCCTCGAACGCCTGTTTTTCCTCGAACCCGCGGCCTCCATTTCTTGAATCCTCGCCCTGCCATTGCTCTCGAACCTCACTGCCTCCAACCGCGACCAAAGCCTTGGACTCGAAACCTCCGAACCGGACGCCATTCGGAACCCTTTCGTGAACCCTCGACAGCCTTGTTCGAACCCGAACCTTCAGCTTCGAACCGCTCTGCTTCCTCGGACCCATGCCATCGCGACCTCAATCCGCGAATCCTTCAAGCCTCGATCGAAATTCCAAATCACGGCCCATACCGAGCATTTCAGACCCTCCATTATTGAACCTTCGATCTCCAATTTCCGAGCTCTCATCGTCGCCCTTTCACTCTCTCAGACTCTCTCTCCCACTGTTCGTCGCTTCGGGGCCAAATCAATTGATTTAGGGATTTTTAATTAAAGACTAATTTCCCCCAAGTCCCGGTGTTTGTTATGCGCTCGATTTAATCCAGATCGGTGTTTCCAATTCATCTAGTTCAGCCCCGCATTTAATTATGGTTTAACTTAATCGAGAAGTGCCTATTTAAAGAAAAACAGTCCCCACAGGTTGGCCTTACCTGATTTTAGCCTCTGGATTTGTTATTGAGTTCGTTTCAATCACCAAGGTTCCAGTTTTATTCATTTCTGTCCCTAATGTTTTGAAAGTTTATATTTTATTCTAAAATCTTTATTTTTAGCCCATTTCAGTCCTTTTATTTTATTGATATTTCGGTTGATCCAAAGTTTCAATTTTATCTACTTTAGTCTCTAAAGTTTTGAAAAACTCCATTTCAGTCCTAATAGTTTTGAGAAATGAATTCTTAGTCTTAAACTTCTATTAAGTTGTGTTTTAATCTAAAACTTTTAAAGTTTAGTTATTTTACCCTAAAAATTTAAAGTTCACAACTTAACTTCATACTTCATTACTTTTAAATACTTACAAAAATTCTACTTTAGTTATTAAATATTGTCTTGACGAGACGCGGGATTTGGCGCTCTTCTAGATTGCCACTCTAGCTCAAACTCAAAAAGGAAAGGATAATGAGATAGATTCCCTGTTCAAAGTTATTTTCTAAAGTTGTTTTCAAAGTTATATGTGCACGTTTTATGAAAGTTATAATGCAATTACATATTATGTGTTTATGCATGTGTTTGTGCGATTTATGGAAACTTGGAAAGTATGCGCATAATTAGCTCACCTTAATCGGGAGCCCACAGACTTAGCTAGTTATTTTGACGGGCACACAGACATAGACAATTGACTTGTATTAAGACAAGCCCACAGATATAATTTTCATGTGTACATGTATTTAAATTGTTTAATATGTATTGCATGTTTAAAAGTTAGTGCGCGAGAATCTAATGAGTGTTTGTTCGAAACGCTCACTCTTTATTTCAAAACATTTCAGGTCTTGGAGCTGGCAGCGACTAGACCGGGGATGGCAATTGAGAAAAAGAAAAATGAATAAATGTTTATTGGTTAATGTCTCTATTTATTTATGCAGACGTTGTTGCTATTTTTCAAAGTTGAATATTTTGACAATGGTTTGAGTATTTGTTAATTCTTTGACAATGGCTACTTTGGAAAATATTTATGAAATTTTATATTATGTTGTTTATTTTAAACAAAGAAAGAAAAAATTTCCTCACTTATTTTATATGAATGTCAACTTTCCGTGTTTAATGAAGAAAAGTAAAGAAGTTTTATAGCGTCTCGTATGCTTAGGATTCAGGGCGTTACATTTAGGGCTGATGCAAGTGAGCCTAATCAATTCCCTACTGATGTCAAATATTTGGCAGGGAAAGAGGCACTGTTCAAAGTTCTCATAAGCAAAGATGACTTGAAACATCGTAACATGGTCTACTCCATAAAAAAGATGACTTGTGATCTTGAGTTGATAAATAAGTATGCTAAGTCTCATGTTGTTATAGCCGAGCCTGATTTGTTCTCCCAAATGGTTAATAACAGTGTTTCAAAGGTTTGTTTGCTACGTTATTTGCTTCTATTATTTTTTGAGAAATGTCATTCAAGTATTTGGTTCTTAAATGGGTTATGTTTTCATAGGACACTTCGGATGATGAAGTTTCTAGCCCTCTAAAGACTAATGGCCGTGACGCTGGTGATACATCGGAAGGGGTTGGAGTTAAGAGGTCACTTTTGGGTGATTTGCCAACCAATATAAACTGCAAGAAGGTGAAGCCGGTCATGATTAATGAGGAGAAGGATTAGACCACCATTCGCATTCCTGGGTTGTGTGGATCTGCCATATCTTTAATTTGTTATGTTCAAGAACTTTTTTGTTGGGTTTTGTTTCTTAATTGGTTTTTGCATGAATTATGCCTATTTTCTAAAGGTGGCCATGACTACACCTTTTATTCTAATAAATGGTTTCCTAGGATGATAATTCAATTTGTCTACGTGGACTTTGTTTTTGTTTTCAGTGCTTGTGGAGCACTATTTACCCATCTATTTCAAATTTGACTTTGAACAAGTTACCTATTTTGTTAATTGAACAGACTTTAATTTTTGTTTACACAAATACTACTTCAAATGGTGTTACAACGACAGTGTCCTATAATTTTACATGCTCTTCAAAATAGAAACATTTAAACACTAAGACAAAGCAACTACCTGGCACTTAATAAGGGTTACATTCATGAACATTAGGAACTATATAAAGACCATTGCATTTTACAGGTAATTGCTAATGCATGGCAATTAGTAGTATTGGAGAATTTACAAATAGAACCAGTAATATTTTGGAAGCAAGAAGAAGTCACGTTCTGTGTTCATGTAATGAGTTAATGAACAAAATTTTGTCGATGTATTTATAGCGGCGTTCCTTGATGATATTAATAAGGCTAAGATCTCTGTAATAGGTTGATAGAATAAGGAAATAGAACACATTTCCATATGCAAAAAAAGTCCGACAATTCATTGTCCGGTTTGAGAAAAAAATATTACGCATTTTACTCTACCATAAAATTAGTGGTACTTTAATGCTAGAAGAAATTTATTTTATTTCATTAACAATTTAATAGAAAAAATCTTCAAAGATCAATTCCAAATGAAATGTCGACATATTCAAAGTGGTATTCATACATTGATTATGGTTAGATGCATGTCATAAATTAATGTAATGAAATATTGACAATCAAATTTCAACTAATATTTCTTGATAGAGGCTAGGCTGAAGGTAGCATTAATTCGTATCTGATATCTTTTTTAAATTATATCTTTGGCTTTCCATTAAAGACAGAATCATATTCTCAATAAAAGATGCAAGGTCATTATTCAGGTTAATCCTTAATCTGTGAACTATTTTATACTACACTTATTCCCAACGACTGTCTATTGAGTTTCCGATTAAACCTAATCATATTTGTTGGGTATTGTACAACTTAATCACAACCTTTTCTTTTCCCAAAAATCATATCATTACCTCCTTAAAAGGGGCAAAGTATGCAACAAGCATAATTAACACTAACACGTTGAGCATTTATAAACATACACAGGAATTGATTGAAAAGTAAAGCATTGAGATCAAATACTATCAAGCAATCAGATTTAACATCATCAAAATGAGGAAGCTGTTGTCCTCAACTGTGATTTCAAACAAGCGCCACAGGGAGATTGCAAGAAATGACGGTTGAGTTTTTTTTTTTTTTTAATTCATGTATTTTACTCCTTACGCTTATCTATCTAATTTTGTTCTATGTTGAATTTTTCTAAATAAAAAAATTTCATTGTTTACTACCATTTTTTTTATTCTAGCCTTAAGCAGACATTTTCCAGTATCATTTTTTTATTCTCAAGTATCACTTCTTTAAGGCTGGATATCTAGAAATTATTTTCTACAAATTTTTTTCCATTCTCTTGTATTATTTCTTTAATTTCCATGTATCATTTCTTTATGGCTGTATTTTTTGTCGCTCTTATAGTAAAGATTAAGGGCAAAGGTTGCTTACTGCATTTCTCCATCACTGCTGTCCTTGATTTCATGCTCACTCGCATTTCATTATCCTACATATAGATCAATAAATTATGTCATTTATCAGCAAATTATTAAACATCAATAACTGCTTCTGTTCAATAATAAAGCATATTCATATGAAATTTATTTTGTGCACTGGAAATATTTGCTTTTGAAATCCAACCTATTATGAAGTGTTAATTTCATATTTTTGCAGCCTTTTCGTTTGTTGAATTTAATGTCCCAACTATAACCTATGGTAGTTTTTTATACTTTGTTCAGATTTAGATATTAATTAATTCGGTCGCTTAAGAAAAAATGGGATAATAATTAATAAATAAGAAAAAATTGAAATGGGATAATTTTGTTTCTCGAAGTATTTTACAGTCAGAAGAAAAAATTGATCTTTATATAAGTTTGAATTGCACTTATCTTCTCGAGGGTCTCTTCGCCATTCTCGCTGTTGGTCTCTACTACCCGTCGATCGCCATTGCATGTTGCCGGAATTTGGTTCAATTGTCAGATCTATTAAATTTATCAATATTCTATGATTTTCTGATATGGCAGTGGCATGGCATCAGGTGCAAGTGTGGCACCGGTCAATCGGAGAAGAAAAGGGGATCGTGAAATTCGGAAGGTTGTGATACTGTTCTTGGAAATTTAAGGCTGTAATACTATTCTTGGAAATTTCGAGTGAATTGCTCTGTTACAGTGACTTCTTGAAGCAAATTATTGCTTGCTTTCTGGATTTTGAGCTGTTTTTTCGATTTTTTTCACCTGTGAAGGATCTTCCATGTGGTCGCACGGCTCCAGGTGGTGCCATATCAACGCCACCTAGACAGATCTGTCTCCAACTTTGGAGACATATCTATCCCTATAAAAAGACCCTTATGTCTCATCCCCATTCAACGATTTTGCGTAGGTTTCTGCGTTGCCCAAAACAAACGAGTTGGGGAGAATTTTTGAAATGACCTTTTCAGAAACAAAGTATCGTTTTTTTGCCTTCAGTTATCTTTTTTGGCCTTCATTGTAAAAGTCTGTAATACCTGTCAAGTCTTAGAGTGAAATGTCTCAAATAACCCTCATTCAATTTGTCAAAAATGAGGGAAATTAGACTCAACAACACAATGCAGCAAACTTTGGGGTTTTCAACAGACGCTTCACTGTTCATTATTTTCCTCTTTCATTTCGTTCAATTTTGTTCTTCCCACTGTATGTCAATTTCAGAGGAAAAGAGTTCTTCCCATTCTTTGGCCATGTTGGAGAAAAAGAAAACCCTAGAGATTATGATCTATGGACCAGTTAGTAATTTTTTCAAGATTTCTATTTGTTTCAAATCCTTTTAACATTGTTATACTAAAATATTGTTTCACTACACTATAAATTGTTTTAAAAAACCTGTGAATGAAGTTCTATTGAAATGAGTAAATGTAATCAAATTTGTACATAATCTATTTCATTATCATGGCTTCTTTAAAAATTTGAGTCTGTTAAACTGACACTTTAGTAGAAGGGTCTGTTAATGCGGTCTGTCATAACAAAACATGTTTAACAAACTCGTTTTGGGCAATTTGTTAATAGGCACTTTAAACAAAAGGTTCAATGACTATGTTAGACAGTTCGTTAGTAGACATATGTTAAACGAGGCTCTTCCGATCTACTATCAAACAGATTGTTAAACGGAAAAAAATGTAGCAATTCTATTGTTACTCTAATCAATTAAAGTAAATATGTGTGGATAGTGTATAGGGTTTAAATTATCAATTTGATGATAGCATTTTCATTGAATTTCAGGCGTGGAATCCATGATATGGGTTAAGGTTTATTGTGTGATTGGGTGAATGATATGAAGAAAAATGGACACGGAAATGAGCTGAAAGTTATGAATGAATTGTGAAAGGGCTTCCTATATCTACACAACCATCATTTACAAAATTATTAGCTCAAGTACAAGATTTGCTCAGCATTGATTCTTCATTACATGAAATTGAGCTACGCTTTCCTTGCCCTAGAAATGATTCTTGTTGTGGAAATGACCCGGTGTCTTGTCTAATCAAAATTACATCAAACAACAAAGTGTAGTCGTTTATATCTATTGTTAGACATGGCAATTATATTCCTCTCTGTGTGACACTCATCCCCAAAGTTCAAGTTGAGGCCCGTTGTGAAGTTGTTTATGATCCAGTGCTTGAGCCTCAACCCACACCAGTTAGTGATATAGGTAAAAGGGCAAATGATTGTGGTCATTCTCTTCGTGATTTCCAAACAAATGATACAAATGAAGTGGAGCATTACTTAGATGATTACTGGAATGGTTTGGAGATAGCTCGGGGTAACAATGTGGAAATGAGTTTGGAGAATGTGAATGACACCGGCATGTCCACATGTCCTTTTCTATCTACACATCGACAAAAGATGACTCGAGATGATAGAGAACACATCTTTTGTGTAGATCATGAACAATCGTCTTCCTCATCTCGTACTTCACGTACCATTCTCGATGATGAAGACCTGAAAGTTTATCAAGCATTTAATACAAAGAAGAATCTTCAAATGGTAATACATATTCTCACACTGCAACGCAATTTTGAATTCAAAGTGAAGAAATCAAATAGAAATGTGTAAACAATTGTTTACATGGATGAAAAGTCCAAGTGGTGTTTGCGGGCAACAAAAATGGAAGAATGTAGCTATTTCACAGTTCGCAAATATACACGCGAGCATATTTGTTCCATAAGTATTCATGAAAATGGCCATAGACAAGCAAGATCTTTGGTTATTGGAAGACGTATCCAACCAAAGTTCCAGAATGCAAAAACTGTGTACAGAGCAGTTGATGCCATTAATGATATTCGTCGAGAGTTGGGGTTTACAATGTGTTATCAGACAGGAAAAAAGTTGATAGAGTGTGCTTTAGAAGATCTCACAGGTTCACCTGAAGATAGCTATACTAAATTAGCTGAATTTGAACACAACTTAATGAGAACTAATCCTGGCACAGAATTTTCCATTGAGGTCGATGGTGATAGCCGCTTCAAGTACATGTTCATGGCCCTTGGACCTTGCATTCGAGGTTTCTCCCACATAAGACGAGTAATATGGGTTGACGGGACTTTTCTGAAAGCAAAATACTGAGGCACATTGATTGTTGCTACATGTCAAGATGTTAATATACAGATTTATCCACTTGCCTGGGGTATAGTTGATGGTGAGAATAATTTATCTTGGACTTGGTTTTTCACGCAGCTAAAGAAAATAATTGGTGATACTCCAGAACTTGTCCTTATGTCTGATCATCATTCAAGTATAAGAGCTGGTATTGAAGCTATGTATGAAAATACATATCATTATCATTGCATTTATCACATAGAGGGCAACATCAGAACTCATACTACAGAGCCAAAGAACTTGAAGCAGACAGTGCCATTGTTTACAAAAGCAGCAGAAGCATATATTGTAGCAGAGTTTGATAATTACATGCATCGCATTGATAAGTTGGATAGCGGCATTGGGAAGTACTTGAGAGAGCCAATCCTTGAACTTCTTGAACTTTGGGAAGTACTTCGTGCCTATGTATTATTGAATAGTACTGCATCCCTCTACTGTATTACATCCAAATGCATGTCAACATCTTCAAATCATCCTTCAATGACACTTGCTTGAATGTCGACCTTGCCCACTCCTCCCAAGTCTGTCATCGGCTCTGTCTAATTGTGGAAATGTATTTGCCCTTCTCCGCCACTTTTATGCGAACTACACAATTCATTTGCTGTTTCTAGTTCTATTTGTGCGTTTGTCAGAATTTCATTTGTATTTAGCTCCGTCATATGATCTTGTTGGCAAGTGTCATCAACATTCTGGAAGTCCATGTCTCTCCTATTACCATCTTATCCTTCGATTAAACAGTTCGAGATCATTTACTATATCTAAAGATAGCTTATCAATTCCTGTGAGATGGTGCTTGGATCTCAAAACTGTCTCAAGTATGTATACCAAACCCAGCTTCTACTTGTCCTCCATGTTGTTATAGTTTTGAAATGCATCATAAAATTGTGCAGGTGTCACTTTACTTGCTCCACCAAGGTAATCATCCAACAATCTTGCATTCCGCTTTATTCTACCAAGGTACGCTGTTTCGGCCTCCAGCTAGAAACCTGTCACGAGTGTAAATTCATAAAAGGAGAACCGGGCAGCCTTTCCTTCTCCCAAGTCGAACAACAATTCATTTTTATTCACTGAATCAACCATCCTCCGCTGTAACCCGTGCAACACTTGCGCTGATATTTGCATGTTTCTCATTTTGTAAATGTTGCCAAGACAAGATTTCCTCACCTTTCTTTTATACTCTTTGTCCAAAGCTTCATACACATTCTTCACATTATCCGGCGTAGAAATCGTTTTTACTTTCCCGTCAAATCTGTCTCCAACATTTATTACATACTCCATCTTGCTTTACATGAAAACATAAAATATTACTTATAAAAATATCACAACAAAATATTACTTATAAAAATATTACTTGAATGATTACTTATATTTACTTGAAGCCTATAGAAAACACTTTCCAAGCTAAAGGCCCAAGTTGTCTATCTTGAATTCATTTTAAATAATAAAGTATAAAACTATTGCAACTCTACAACGTTGATGATCTCATACAAATAAAAATTACATTGTCAAGAGATACAATATGAAGCATCACAAGAAATACTACAGCTCCATATGCAATATTCAGGAAAACTTACACATCCAATCCCCTTCAGCTAGATAATCAGAGATAAATAAGATACTTGATAGGGGAAAAATGATGTTTAAACAGAATTGAATCAATAGCAAAGCTTCTTATAATAGTTTCAAGTGCCAAATAAAGATCAAGAAAATATTGCCCAAATCCTTAGCCATCAGAATTCATTCCAAAAGCTGGAAATGCCAGCTGACATAATATTATTCTTCACCCCTCAACAAAGTGGTGAAAATTTCATCAGAAAGCAAAAAGCTTTTATACAAGATCAGCCCACTTTATAGAAGTAAATATATGGCACATGTATAAGAAACGGGGGGAGGAAACACCTGAAGAATGCTGATTATCAAACAAAACCCAGAAAGCCAAAGCAAAAAGTTTTTATGAATATTCAAGGAAAAAAATTGATAATGGAGAGAACTGAAAAGTCTCAACCTTTGATCAGAATGAATAAGACAAAGAACAGATACGTGATGAAATAGAATTACCTTGCTTGATTCCTTTTCTTTTACTTCTTTCCTTATGATTACATGTAAATAATACTTGGAGAGATGACGACTTGAGGGATTGAGTAAAATGCAATTGGAGCAAATGCCATACTAAAATTTATTCAAAAGAAACTTGTAGTTAAGCTTAACCAAACATGCATATAGCATGTTTCTATACAACCAAAGGAAACATATCATATAGGTCCTCACTGTACAAGAATGGGTGAAGGATTCAGGTTTTGATGTTCTCAAAAAAACTAAATTTTCTTTAAGTTGTGATGGACATTACCCTAAAGGTTTACATTCATATGCATGTTACTTAATGAGAGGGTAATAAAGGAAGATTGATACATGGCATCTCTAATCATATGTAGATATCTGAGCACATTTGGCTATGCCTATGTTCTTGGTTGATGTAAATGGCAGCAACAAAGATATCAAAAATTGCTCTAATTGTTCTCTATTTGGTAGAAATCAAGGTGAAAATTCATAGAATATTTGGCAATGTGAAATGTGGGTGCTGTTTCAATGAATTTTGCACATCATTAACATTTTGTATTGGCCTAACAAAAGGAAGAATTCACTCTTCTATGTTGCTAGTATGTTAACATTCCTTGATATGTGTGAAGGTATAGTTACTTGTCTTTAGAACTGATATGGCTGAGCATTTAAGAATAGAAAGGCGATAGATGAAATTCTTGTAGTCAAAATTCCTAAATGTTTGGAATAAGAATTTAAGATTCTTAAAAGAGCAATATTTTGAAGCAAAAATATGGATGAGGTAAGCTATAAATTTCTATATATATATATATATATGGCTTTGGCTCATTATTTTCTCTTCATGCTACATTAAGCTAAGTAATAATTCAGGCATCAAGCATGTATAATCTTCTAAGTGTAAAACATGTTCCCCATTTATTTATGTCTCAAAAATTATTTCCAATTCTACCATAAATGCTGCAGATACATATTGCAATTTTCTTTGAGCCTATTATTAGGATTTTACGCAGATCCTACTCTATTGTGTTCAGCATTTGTTCTTAAGAATTGAAGATTAAGGTTTTCATAACAATCATTTATGAACTATTTGAACTTGTACAGTCAAACTTATAGGGTTCTAAATCCAATCCACCATTTTCTAATAGGTAAGCAGGTGAGATACTTTTGTACTGGATTAAAACTTAACTATCAATGGGTACTTAAGGAAGCCATAATTCATTTAAAACTGGTATCGGCAAATCAATGATGCAAAATACATAATTGGAATTCTCATTTTAAACGAGGGAATCATTAGAATGTCAGACGTCATATAAACAATACACATTGCATAAATGAAAATATGCTCTTTATTAAGGTCAATCATGATCCTCAAATACACCAAAATTCTAGATTATTTAATACTGTATTTTCTAAATAGTTTCTACTAAAAGTTTGGACATTGTGAACTATAACAATATACAAGCCAAGTGTCAGTAGTTTTAAGAATTAACAGTTTCTTCTAGTTCCTTGCATTGTTGAGAGGGATATGGTTATTATGTTTGGACTGAAAGAACAGGTTGTGGTACAATAGAATGCCACCACAAAATGTTAAATATGTTTGACATAGTGTCAAAGAAAAGCAAAATTTTTCTTCCACAAGCCAACATTTCACCACAACCTTAGAAGTTAAAAACAAAAAATAGAAAAAAGGAAATTCAAATCATGGCATTGTAATGTGCATCCAAATAGACCAAATTAAATGACTTTCCAGGGTGATTCTTGTAACTAAGACTCTAAAATTAACTGGCATCAACCTGATTACTAGAGAGAGGGAAAATCTAGGGTTTTCCATAACTTAATATTGCAATAATCAAGCATTTCATAGCATAAATTTGAAAAGCACATCAAATTTAAACTCTTTCTATGCAAATTAATTCCAGCACCTTTAAATATTTCCCTTAAACCCTCTTTGCTTCTTCTCTTTCCTACATCTCTGGAGCTCTGAAAAAACTGCAGGATTTAAGCTGGTTTAGAAGTCTCTTCAATTGATTTAAGAAATATAGAGACTAAAATGGAAGAGTTACTATTGTCTTTGCCAAATTTGAATGGAGGAAACAAACTCTCAAGGCAGAGAATAGAGGAATACGTCTGTTTCTCAGTTCTGCATTCCTTCTATTTTTATTTTCTTTTTTTTCTTTACAATAGTCAAAGACAGTCAAAGGCCATAAAAGATAAACCTTCGGGTCACCCAGACATTTGAATGCATTTCCATAAGGGGTTCTAGGTGGTTATGGGTGCAGAGATGGGTTATAGGGCTACCAGTTTTGGGCCAGCGGTTTTGGGTTTGTGCTGCTCATTGCATGGTTTTTTAGACTTGGTCACATGGATTTCAATTTGGACTTATGCATTGTATTTGTTTGCCGATGATTATTCATATGTTTTTTTTTTTAATTTTTGTTGTAAATTGATGATTATAAAGTGAATGACTATCATGCACCTGAAACCCTAGAAACCGTAAGACTAGATTTCTTGGCCACTACTCTAAGTTGCTTGTGCTTCAAGTATTCTTGGCCAACACTCATGTATTCTTGGCCAACACACATACAAATGTATACATAGATATTTTACGTTGTGGATGAAAGACAATAATTTCTTGGCTTTTCTCTCTAACTTTTCTCAATCTTTGTTCTTTACTTTCTAGTTTATAACACGTTATTAGTACGACACTCTCTTAAGTCTTTTTACTCCTACCGATTCTTTCGAAGAACTTTCAAAATTTTGGTTATTTCTAATCTTATTTCTTCATTTGGTTCCGGTGGCTGAATCCAACTTTTATCATTCTTATTTTGCAAGTCATGAACCAACGTTGAAAATTTCTCTTTTCATTCTATGAAGGGACAATCAGAAGAGATCTATTCATGACTCCAATGTTTTCACTTTCAAAAATCAAATCTGACATCATTGTTTCTTTTAATTACTTGATGGCAAATCATTTTATTAATCCTTGTAGTTTTAATATTTAATCAATCTTTTATTCTTTGACTTTTTGTCAAAAATTTTATGAATGCACAGATCTAAAAAAGTGAACATTTCATTTCATTTGAGATCTTTTTCCAATGGATAGATCGATTTCAGTTTGATACGTGAAATAGTTTACCAATTTAATGGTAAGATTGTTTCCATAATTATAGAATTTTCAAGAAAACTTTTGACTTATCAAATTAGAAAGAATTTATGCAACTAGATAACAATTTTTATTTTTACGATAGATGGCCAATATTCAACGTCAATGAATTTTGCTTCCAATTTTTGTTTTTGTCATGATTGATAATGATTAATTTGTTTACAATACGAAAGAGAATCATGAATCTTTTTCTTGATTGATTCTTTTTTTTTTTTTTTTTGAGATACTTGTGGTGGCCAATTACATAATGAATGGGAATATGGAAACCAATATTTGTCTCACTTTGATCTTTATCATTCCAACTTACTGTAGACTACTATAAATCTATGCATCGTAACTTATACGTTGTTTATTGGATGTAGTCTTGAACATGTGATTTCTTTGCATATAGTCTAGTTAATTTAATATTTATGGGGATTTACTCTCTTACTACATCAATAATCTTGAAGATTATGATCATATTATGTATGATCCATTGTGATTCTTGAAGAATTACAATTATACCTCATTAAATATTCCAAAACAATATGATTGAATTTGACAAAAGATTTATTAATAACAATTATGGTTTCTTGAAGAAACATAATTTGTATTCTAAAATATTCTTAGAGACTATTCACAAAAACATTTGTTGTGTTCTCAAAGAACCACGACTTATCTCATATTAAAATTATTCCAGTGGAATATAATTTGCTCTTGAAAAGTACAATTTTATGAAATTTATTATTAATTATAAATTCCTGAAGAAACCATGACAAGAATATTTGACATTCTAGAAGAATATCTTATTATTCGCTCATATAGAATCATAGTTTTTTATTTCTATCTTTTATTATTTGTGTTACATTACATTTTTTGTTTTTGAAATTTACACTAGATGTACTTCCTTATTTATTGTTATTGTACATATAATAATAAATTAGATCCAATAAGTTGTTGCTCCTGAAGTAGCACAACTCGTTATAATATTTTGAAGAATGTTACATGCTCCTGAAGAGTATTATTCTATACTAGATTTAATTTATTTGGTAATCCGTTATCTATGAAGAATATTAATCTATTACTTCTGAAGTAGCAATATCCCAAATTAATTTCAAAAGTATAATTTATAATGCTCCTCAAGTAGCATATGTCTCGATGATTATAGATATGGGTGATATTTGAAATAATCCTCATCACTGAAGAAGAGTATAAATATTCATGTATCCTATTGACATTGAATTTATGAATTTACATATTGTAAAGTTATACAAATAGACATATCATCACCAAACTTAAGTTTGTTGCACATAACATATCAATAAGAATTATTTGTTGTGAGCTCTTGATGATATAGTTCATTTGATCTCAAATGGCATGGGTAAGACATTAAAAGAAAGAAACACATATTAACAACTTGAATACCTTACCATCAAACATCCATATGATCTATGAAAAATTTGAAAGAGATGGTTGACTTATAGATGATCATAGTCCTCTTTAAAGCCCATTATGAGTTGATGCATTTGTAATTGCATGATGTATAAACTGTGAGTGAGTACAATTTTGAGTCGTTCAAAATAAGTTCTAAATTGAAACATTTTGGAGAAAAATAATTAATGAAGATGTGATGGAAAAGACAGTACTCTCCAACTTTTATGCCTCAAATATGCTCTTGCAATAGAAATATCAATAGCACAGTTTCAATAAGTACTCAAAACACATATCCTAAACAAAATAATGAGTTATTTATGACAAATTATATATTAAGCCCACTAGTTTCATTACATTGCCTGAAGCAAATGTAACTTCTCATTGTGAATGTAGACGCAGATGTGGAAAAACTCATAGACAAACAGTAAGGTGCATAAAGCATCCAATGATAACATCTCATCTAAAAAGAGCATAAAAATATTCTTTAGATGTGGCATGAAAGGGCATTGAGCACGTATCTATCATACGGCAAAATATCTGATGGATCTCAACTAGCAGTTTATCAAGGGAAAAAGGGAAATTGGAAACCAATTTCCTTGATTATGATGGTCGAGTTGTTGTGACTCACTTTAATGTCTCTGACTTTTTTGAGAACCCAAAAGAGAATATTGGTGACCTGATTGGTGGTTAATTATAATAGATTATTCTAGTTGATAGTACAACTACAAATACCATTCTTCAAGAGAAAAGGTACTTTATGGAATTTAGATTAGCTGAAAATAATGTTAATACTATAACAAGTGCATCGAACATCATCAAAAGCTCCAGAATAGTTTGCATTATTTTGACAAGTAATACTAAATTGTATATTGATGATGCACTTTACTTTAGCAAATTCAAGAGAAATTTCTTGATTCTTAAAGATATCCAGTGGATACTACATTGAGATGATACCAAAAGATAACAATATCTTTTATAAATTCCTTTGTATCTGGCCAAAGAAGATAAAGAAAAAAATTTTGACACTACCATATGGAATGTATTATACATTCACAAAAGTAATTGAGACAAACCATGCCATGAACCTGAAGTTCGTTGACTGAATGGGCTTTAAACCTCGGTATGATAGATTTGGACATACATGAGCAACTATGATGTAACAGCTAATTCACATGGGAACAATCTAAAGAACTAGTAGATTCTTAACAAATGATTTCCCATTTGTTGCTTGTACGCAAGGCACGTTAGTCATTAAACCTTCAGTATGAAGGTTAATATGAATCTCCAATTTTCTTGGAAAGAATTCATAGAGATATATATAAGCTAATATACCCACTATGTGAACCATTTATTAATTTATGGTATTGATTGATGCTTCTACTAGATGGTCCCATGTTCGTTTGCTTGCTACTAGAAATGCAGCGTTTGCTAGACTACTTGCTCATAGAATAAAACTAAAAAGCCCAATTCCTGGAATCAAAAAAGTTTGCCTTAATGATGCTTGTGAGTTTTAATTTCAAGCATTCGACGATTATTGCATGGCAGTCGAAATTGAGGTTGAACATTTAGTTGCTCATGTACACACTCAAAATGGTTTAGCAGAAATGTTTGTTAAATGTCTTCAATTAATTGCTAGACCATTATTCATCAAAACTCTCAACTTCTATTCGGGATCATGCCAATTACATGCCGAAGTGATAGTTTGTATAAATCCAATAATCTATAATCAGTATTCTCTCTTGTGGCATGTCTGATTGAGAATTTGATGTCTTTTACTTTGGTCATTTTGGTTGTGTTGTTCAAATATAGAATTACTTATTATATTGGACTAGAAGTTCATATTTTGGAAATTTATTATTTGGCATGACCGCTTAGACCATCCCGGGTTGTTGATGATAAGAACTATCGAGAATCATGTGAACAATAGAAGATTCTTCCATTTAAAAGGATTCTCGTGTGCTGCAAGTTCTCAAACAATTTGATTATTAATGATCACTAGCTATTTGAAACTGAATTCTAAATATATTTCGAAAATATTCATGGTGAACCGTGTGGGCCCACTCACCCTCCATATAGACCTTCTAGATATTTTATGAATTTGGATCCACTAGAGGTCACATGTCAAGCTCGTAACCAGAAGTTGACAAGAATATTTGCTCAATTGATTGATGATGAGCAAAACTTCCAGATATCGAAATAAAGACATGTATCTTGTAGTAAATTTTATCCCAAAAGTTATTAATTATTTATATGTTGATTGGGATACTAATTGCCCATGGTTAGCAAAATAATATAATACGCCTCAAGTTAATTGCTACACCATTAACTGAGAACAAATCATTTGTGTTTAAGTGATATTGATCTTTCACTTACAGTAATAGTCTTATATAACGTACCAATAGAGTATATGATATCTCATATATTTGGCTTATAGTCAGAAGCATCTATCTAAAGTTGATAACTGTGATATGTACAGTCGGCCCACCACAAAAAGCTAAGATAGATATTATTGTAATACTGAGAATACAAATTGAATTTAAATCTTTGTATGTTTCATCCATGAAAGGATAATATATTTATCATATTATTCTGATTGTTTCTTAAATTAAATAGTCTTCTCAGTATTAAGAGGAGGAATTGGTAGTTGGTAACAAATATATGAAATGCACAATTGTAATCCTCACATGTATAACGCAAACATGAAGTTTGCAAGACAGTATGTATTTCAGATTACTGACTGTTTAGTTACCAATAGATATTTCATGCTCCAAATTAGATTGATATAAAAAAAAAAATCCTATAAGAGGATTTTAGATATTAATGGCATTCCTAAAGCATGACGTGGACGATTCCAAAATAAATATTCATGAAACGAATA
This sequence comes from Nyctanthes arbor-tristis, assembly GCA_963692815.1. Lineage (NCBI taxonomy): Eukaryota > Viridiplantae > Streptophyta > Magnoliopsida > Lamiales > Oleaceae > Nyctanthes > Nyctanthes arbor-tristis. The sequence continues at coordinate 141,099 of CAVNYN010212940.1, forward strand.
TGGAGCAAATATTTGTGATGTTATTGAGGCATACATACTCTAGAAGAGTATATAGACATAACTAATTAAAAAGTGCCTAAAGAGGCTCAGGTACCTGAAATTACTGAAATAAAGAGATCTCGATAAAGTTATGTCTATATAAAAATCAGATGGAATCATCAAGAAATAATAGTCGATTACACATGCTCATGAGCCCAATAAATAGCGAGGATGATGAATCAATTTTATCAAAATTGTTGACATTGAATATTGGCCACGATAGAAAGACAACCATGCTGATTGTTACAATATCAATAATATAACGATTAATAGCTATGCTAAAAGAGCATTAAATATGTGGTGGGTGTTATTGAAACCTGAAGTTTCATTTGACTAGCAACATATATGACACGCCCCACCTCTAGTATCTGTACTATACTAAAAGTGTAGCGTGCGCCGACGATAAATTCTTACTAGAAGTTAGAATTTCACCGCCTAGGCTCGTTTCTTGTTAAAATTTACTAAAAATTTTGGCAGCATCTCCCCTAATTTATGAATTAACCACCCTGAATGATAACAATTTCACCAAACCCATACTCCAGCACAACTCAAAACCACAAGCAACCACTACAACCCACCAAGCCAATATGTATGTTAACAAAATGACCACTACATAGATGTATATACACAAGTATATTAGCCTTAGTCTTTTCTTCTTGATATTCATAGACCTATCAACATGTCAAAATATATTCCACCACATCAAAACACACTTCCTTATTACAATTCTAGTTGATCATGCCAACCTTGTCAAAGGCTCGTTTCCAGAATGGAGTCCAAGTGTTGCTCAAACTTCAGTTGATACCTGGAAGCGAAAACATTTAAAAATATTTTCATGAGCATTAACGCCCAGTGAGTGGAATATTAATAAAC